>JAQZBX010040676.1:0-22598 GCA_029593785.1 Cabassous unicinctus | reverse complement strand
CATTGATGTGGAAACATTGGCCACTGGAGGGTCTGAGGGCAGGGAGAGGGAAAAACAGGTATAATATGGGGCTCTTTTCAGGATTTGGGAATTATCCTGAATGACATTGTAATGACAGATATATGCCATTGTATATCTTGCCATAACTTACAAAATTGTGCAGGAAAGAGTGTTGTCTACAATGTAAACTATAATCAATGGTTAGTGGCAATGCTCCAAAATGTGTTCATCAATTGTAACAAATGTACCACGCTAATGAAGGATATTGATAATGTGGGGAAATGTGAGTGGGGTAGGGAGGAGGGTATAAGGGAATCCCCTATATATTTCATGTAACATTTATGTAATCTAATTATCTTTTTAAATATATAGAGATAGAGAAAGAGAGAGAGAGAAAAAAAAAAGGACGGACATATTATTCCAAAGATAACTGAATTATTCACAACACTATCAGTAGCATGTACTATATTGTTGAAGGTACATTGAATGTACAATATGATACAATATTTTTGTTTTGTTTTTTTTGGATTTTTTAATTTTTAATTTTTTTCTTTCTTCCTTTTTATTTTTTTTATTTTTTTAAAAGATACCCAGGCTACACAAAAAATATAGGGATTCCCATAAGCCCCACCTCCCACACAAACATCACCCACCAGTGTGGCACATTAACTGCAACTGACAAAAACATCCTGGGGCCCCACCACCAAGCATGGACCACAGTCCACACTGCAGACCACACTCTCTGCCACACAGTACTGCACGCTATACAATGATATAAAATGGCCTACATCTGTCACCACAATGCCACGCAGGACAAAACCCACATCCCTAAAAAGCCCCCACATCACAACTACTTTTCCCTCTCCCTTCCCCCAGAGCTTCCAGTGGCCACCAGCTCCACACCAATGCTGCAATTTCTTTCATTGCTTGAATCACAATATGTCTGTAGTAGAATACCAGCAAGTCCACTCCAGTCCACAGCTTTTTCCCCCATCCCAAGGAGTCTGGGATGGTGATGTCCACTCCAGCTCCAATTGAGAGGGGGCCCACATCCCATGGGGAAGATGGATAGGACCACTCCACCCACAGCTGCAGATTCTCTCCATTTCCTGGGGCAGCCACCATCCATGATCATCTCACTGCCAGTTGTCCTGGGTGAGTCCAATGAGCTGTAGAGTAGGAATTGCTGCTTCACCGAGGTTCTGGGCCCAGCCAGCACATGGACAGCCCAAAGAATCAAGCCTCTGGATGCACACCCACAAACTCCAGCACCAAGTATAGGTTTGAATACAAGGGACAGATGAGCCATGCACAGGGAAGACATACTTGAGTCCAACTCTGTCACTCTCAGGATGATAAACTATAAAGTAGGGCCTACTGGCAAGGCACCAAACTCCAGAGCCATCCCCCCTGACACAGGACCTGTGTGTCTCCAGAGCCCCCAGGAGCCCCACCACCTGGGGTGATATCCACTTTGGAATTCCATGAGATCCTACTGAGATGTATGCAACTGCTACCCCTGGGATGACCTCCTGACCCATCTTGAAGTCTCCCTGTCATATAAATTCACCTGTTTTTATCTTCTCCCCCTTTTATTCAAGGTCTTTCTCCAGTCACATTGCCAGCTAGTTCTTGGTAGCAATCCCCTGGTGCCAAAAAGGTTCATCCCCAGGAGCCATGCCCCACGCTGGGAGGAAGTTAATGCATGCAAATGCTGAGTTCAGCCAAGAGAGAGAGGCAGAAAAAGGGAGCTCTCAGGAGGTGACCCTTAGGCACCCCATAACAGTAAGCTAAGTTTCAATTTCAAGAGCAAATACTCATAGGGCTAGTCATCAATATCAAGGGCCCATCAGTGGATCATCCTCCTTCACCAATCACTGCCCCTGCACTTGGGGAACTGTTGCTGCTCCCTCAGAGAATGTGGCAGAGCTCCCCATGATGGGAATTCAGTATTCTCTTATTTATTGTGTGATTCTCCAACCACTGTGACAATGCCCCATGAACATTTGAACATTTTTGCATACCTTATATTTATGCTCAGGTGAACTTCATCCCATGCATCGCCCATCCCTGACACCCAACACCAACGATCCTCCTCCACCCCAGTTGCAATGCTACTGTGATCCAAAGCTTCTTCAAAAATGAAGATATCACTGCTACTCTCAGAGCTCAGTGATTTTGGATGGAAACTAAACATGAGATGAGGCATTGTGCTGTAGGACTCAGAAATGAACTCTTTGTTTTCCCTAATGAATTAAAGTTTCCAGATTACTCTTGATAATTACACTTCTTAGCTCATTTTATAGAGCATTGAGTAGAGCTGGTTGAAATACATATACATATATTTATATTATGTATGAAGATGTGTATATATACATATGTATGTAATGTATAAATAAATGAATAAAGAAATCTAGAAAATAAAAATGCCTGGACAAAATATCTGCTCTAAGCACAATTTTATTTTATTCACACTATGAGGGAAGAAGTCTGATAATTTTTATGACAGCAAGAGTATTTACATAATTTGTATCTGTTGGTAAGTTTAGCTAAAACAAGATGAGTAAAGTTATTGGCAGTGAATTCAATTTTGAAAGACTATATCCTATGAGGAACTGCTCATAATTTTGAATGAACAAACATATTTTGGTACTAAATATTCTAACAAATAAAGTTTACTTTAACAAACATGCAAGCAAATATCAAAGTTTGTGGCCTATATTTCATTGAGGATGGCTTGCTTTATTTATTTTTTTAATAATAATTTTTTATATTTTTTAAAAGATACTTAGATTACATAAATGTTACCCAAAAACTATAGGAATTCTCATATGCCTCACTCCCCACACCTCCCACATCCTCCCACATAAACATCCTTCATTAGTGTGGTACATTCATTGCAATTGATAAATGCATCCTGGGGCTCTGCCATTAAGTGTGGACCATAGTTCACACTGTAATCTACAATCTCCCACACAGATTTGCATGTTATGTGATAATATAAAATGGCCTACATCTGTCATTGCAGTGTCACTCAGGCGATTCCCAAGTCCCCAAAAGCCCCTGTATTACAACTGTTTTTCCCTCTCCCTTCCCCCAGAGCCTCCAGTGGCAACTGGCTCCACATCAGTGTTGTAATTTCCTCCATTGCTATGATTACATATCTATAGTAGAATACCAGAAATTCCACTCTAGTCCATTGTACTTTCCACAGTCTTGAGGATTCTGGGGTGGTGATGTCCAAACCACCTCTAATTGAGAGGGGGCTTGTATCCCAAAGGGGAAGATGGATGGGATTATCTTGCTTGCAGTTGCAGAATCTCTCTGTTCCTTGGGATGGTCATTGTCCATCATAATCTTCTATTTATTTGTCCTGGTGGGTCCCATGCACTGTAGTATAGGAGTTGCAACTCTGCTGAGGTTCCAGGCCCAGCTCACACATGGACAGCCAAATACCTTGAGTCTCTTGGACATACAACTCAAACTCCAGCACCAAGTATAGGGTTAAATAGAAAGGACAGATGAGTCATTTGTAGGGAAGACATAATTAAGTCCAAATCTGTCCCTCTCAGGAGTGCAAATAAACACCAAAGTAGGGCCTACTGGCAAGGCACCAAACTCCAGAGCTATCTTCCCTGACAATGGGACCTGGGTGTCTCCAGAGCCCCCAGAAGCCCCACTATTTGAGGTGGTATCCACTTTGGCAGTCTGTGAGATCCTGCTGAGTTGTGCATAAGTGTTATCTCTGGGAAGACCTCCTGACTCACTTTGAAATCTCTTATCAATATAAACTCATTTGTCTTTACCTTTTCCCCCTTTTATTTGAGGTCTTTTTCCAGTTGCATTGCTAGTTGGTGCCTGGTAGTAATCCTTCAGTGCCAGGGAGGCTCATCCCTGGGAGTCATGTCCCATGCTGGGGAGAAGGTAATGCCTTTACATGCTGAGTTTGGCTTAGAGAGAGGCCATATTTGAACAACAAGGAGTGTCTCAGGAGGCAACTCTTAGGCACCCCACAGAAAGAGGATAAGTTTCAATTTCAAGAACAAAGGTTCATAAGCATAGCCACTACTACCAAGGGCACATCAGTGGGTCATCCTCCTTTGCTAGTCATTGCCCCTGCACTTGGGGGACTGTTGCTGCTCCATTATAGTATGTGGCAGAGGAAGGGAATTCAATATTCTTTCAGTTATTGTGTGTGTGCCCACCCACTGTGACAATACTCTTTGAATATCTGAACATTTTATATACCTTATATGTATGCCCAGGTGAAGTTCATCCCTTGTATCCCCCATCATTGACATCCACACCAGTGATCCTCCCCTGCCCCAGTTGTAACCCTTTTGTGATACAAAGCTTCTTCAAAAATGTAGCCATTAAAATATCCAAATACAATTAATAGGAGAATGAAATAATAATGATAAGTTTAAATATAAGAAATAATATATATATTAAAATTTAAAAATTAAAAATTAAAATAAATTAAAAGATTCAGAAATTAAAAAGCAATGAAAAATGTTAAAAAAATTTTACTGATATTTTGCCTTTCATCACTGTAATATCTGTTGTCCTGTCTGTATAGTGGAATATTCTTCCATTTATTCCCCAGAGTCTTACTTTTTTTCATTTTGTTTTATCATACACAGATAAAACACTTTACACTTTTCTGTGTAAAGTCATACACAGAATACAGAGGATTCCAAAATACCAACATCCTGCCTTTTCCAACTTTCTGTATTAATACCATTTTATATGTGGATGGTTCCTTTGTTATAGCTGCTATACAAAAAGTGAAACATGGCTACTAACCATGGTCAATGCTTTATATTATGATTTACATTTTCAACTGTAAACTTTTATAAATTTTGATGATATTTAACATGGCCTGTGTCCATCACTGCAAGATCAGGTGGAACACTTCCATTGATGACTAAATATCCCCTGTTCGAAATATTCTATTCCTCCCACCCACTCCCCTTGTTGCCCATGGTGACCCCCTAGTGTCACTCCTTTTGATAACAATATTCATAGCTAGATGCAACAACACTGAGATCATGACACACTGGTTTGTCCTCCCCTATTAGGAACTGCCCATGCTCTTGAGGGACTCCCACCTCTCGATTTGTGAATAAATCGGTCCTCCCCAATATGAGGTTCTAACTCCTTACTGCTCATTATTTGGGTATCCACACACTGACACAATGTATTATGACAAAATTATCACTCTCACACTCCCTAGAAGCCTGCTCCAGGTGCATCCTGTCCCAATTGCTGCCACATCCAATACCCTAAACCAGTACACCATCCTTGTCATATTCCCATAAAAGAATTCCCAACCTTGTACTTTCAACCACATACCCAGAAATTCCCAGTGTTCACCAGGTCCCTCTCCCAACCCTCCCACCAGTTCCCTGGACCTGCCATCCCACACTCCCCAATCTATGCACATGTCAAACCTGCACCACCAAACCCAATAATATCACTATGCTCCTGTCTTATCACTTCAATATGTAACTACACACTTTCATGTTACCATAGATTACATTTGTATGAGTGTTGGATCAAAACCTTATTCTCCCTTTCTATTTCCTGTAAACATATCTTCCAGAAAATAAATCTGAGTCTGCTCAATTTACTTAATTCATATCAGTGAGGTCATGTACTGTTCATGCTTCAATGCCTGGCTTGCTTCACTCAACATAGGGTCCTCAAGATTCATCCATGTTTTCCCATATGTTAGCACTGTGTTCCTTCTTACAGCTGAATAATATTCCATTGTATGTATGTACCACATTTTGTTTATCCATTCATCTGTTAATGGGCATTTGGGTTGATTCCAACTTTTGGCAATATTGAATAATGCCACAATGAACATTGGAGTGCATATACCTGTTTGTGTCTTTGCTTTCAATTCTTCAGGGTATATACCCAGCTATGTAATTGCTGGATTATATGGCATTTCTATAGTTAATTTTTTGAGAAACTGTCAAACTGTCCTCCACAATGGCTGGACCATCCTACATTCCCACCAGCAGTGGATAAGGGTTCCCATTCCTCCATATCATCTTCAACACTTATTATAGTCCTCTTTTTTTAAAATAGCTGCCAGTCTAATGGGTGTAAGATGGTGTATCATTGTAATTTTGATTTGCAGTTCCGTAACAGCTAATGATCTTGAACATCTTCTCATGTGCTTTTTAGCCTACTGTATTTCTTCCTTGGAGAAGTGTCTTTTCAGTTCACTTGCTTATTATTTAAATGGGCTGTTTGTGTTTTAATTTTTGAGGTGTAGGATTTCTTTATATATTCTGGATATTAGGCTCCTATCAAATATATGGTTGCCAAATATTTTCTCCCATTGGGTAGGCTGCCTTTTTATTTTCTTAATAACATCCTTTGAGGTTCAAAAGATTTTAATTTTGAGGAAATCCCTTTTATTTATTTATTTTTTCTTTTGCTGCTCATGCTTTGGGTGTTAAGCTCATGAAACCAATTCCTTTTAAAAGGTACTGTAGATGCTCGCCTACATTATCTTCCAAGGTCTTTATGGTCTTGGCTCTTATGTTAAGGTATGAGAGTGTGTTCCTCTCTCATTCTTTTGGATGTGAATATCCAGTTTTCAAAGCACCATTTGTTGAAGAGGTCATTCTCTCCCAGTTGAGTGGGATTGGTGCTTTCTCAAATATCAGATGTCTGTATATGCAAGAATCTATATAAGAACTCTCAATTCAGTTCCATTGGTTGATATGTCTATCCTTGTGCCAATACCATGCAGTTTTGACCACTCTAGCTTTGTAGTATGTTATAAAGTCAGGTAGTGTGATACCTCTAATTTCATTTTTCCTTTTCAATATGTTTTGTGTATTCAGGGCCTCTTACCATTCCAAATAAATTTTGTAGTAAATTTTTCAAATCCATTAAAAAATGCAGTGTAAATTTTTATTGGAATAGCATTAAATCTGTAGATTATTTTGCATAGGATAGACATGTTAATGATGTTTAGCCTTCCTGTACATGGACAGGGAATATTCTTCCATTTATTTAATTCTTCTTTGATTTCCTTTAACAGTGCTGTGTAGTGTTCTGTATATATATCCTTTATATATTTGGCTAAATTTATTCGTGCATATTTGGTTCTTGTAGTTACTATTGTAAATGGTATTTTTTTCTTATTTTCCTCCTCAGATTTTTTGTTATTGGTGTACAGAAATGCTACTGATTTTTGAACATTGATTTTATAGCCTGGGACTTTACTGAACTCATTTATGAGTTCTGTAAACTTTGTTTTATGTTTCTTAGGGCTTTCTATGGATAGGATCATATCTTTGTGCCTAATCTGATTCTTTGGCCTTTACTGATTTCCAATTCCACTCCATTGTGGTCAGAGAAATTACTTTGTGTAAACTCAATTTTTCTGAATTAATTGAGATTTTTTCTGTGGCTAATCATATGGTCTATCTTGGACTATGTTCCATGTGCACTTGTGAACTATGTATATTCCACTGTATTTGGGTGTAGTGTTCTGTATATGTCTATTAGATCCAGATTCTCTAATGTATTAATCCAAGTTTTTATTTTTTTATTGGTTCTTGTTTAGATGTTCTGTCTAATGGTGATAATGGTGTATTACAGTCCTCCTCTATAATTGTAGAGGAATCTATTTCTCCTTTTATTTTTTCCAGTGTTTGCCTCATATATTTTGACATGCCCCTGTTAGGTGCATACATGTTTATGACTGTTCTTTCTTCTTGAATGATTACTCCTTTCGTTAATATTTAGTGATTGTCTTTGTCTCTTAAAATCATTTTGCATTTAAATTTATTTTTTCCAATATTAGTATAGCTGCTCCCTGCCTTTTTTGGTTATTATTTGCTTTTAAGATTGTTTTCCAGCCATTTACTTTCAGCATCCTTGAATCCCTGGGTCTATGGTGGGTTTCTTGTAGACAGCATATAGATAGGTCATATTTTCTTATCCACTCAGCCAATCTGTGTCTCTTGACTAGGGAGTTTAATTCATTAATATTCAGTGTTATTATTCTCAGGGAATTACTTACATTAGCCATATTTTCTTTCGGTTTATGTGTGTCATATATTGTTTGTATCTTCTTTTCATCTTTTTAGTTTTCTTACACTCCTTTCCAACTCTCTCTCTCCTTTTTTTGCCTTTCAACCTGCATAACTTCCTTTTGTATTTCTTGAAGGACATTTTTCTTATTGCCATACTCTTAATTTCTGTTTACATGGGACTATTTTGAACTCTCCATCATTTTTGGATGCCAGCTTTTCTGGATAGAGAATTCTTAGCTGGAAGTTTTTTTTTTTGTTTTTTTTTTTTAGTACATTAAGTATGTCATACCACTGACTTCTGCCTCCATGGTTTCAGATGAAAAATCAGCACTTAATTTTATTGAGCTTCCCTTATATGTGCTGTTTCTCTTTTCTCCTGCTGCTATCTATATTTTCTCTTTGTTTTCATCATTGAACAGTTTGATGAGTATATGTCTTGGAGTAGTTCTGTTGGGATTTATACTGTTTGAAGTCACTGTGCTTCCTCAACTTGTATGTCCATCTCCCTCAATAGAGTAGGAAGTTTTCAGCCATTATTTACTCTAACACTCCTTCTGTCCCCTTTCTCTTCCAGATTACTCTGAATTATTACATGTCTTATCTCATTTTACAGAACATTGAGTAAAGCTGGTTGAAAAACATATATACATATATTGATATTAAGTATGAATTTTTTAATATGAATGTGTATCTAATGTATAAATACATGAATAAATAAATGTAGAAAAAAAGAACCCCTGTACTAAATAGATAAAGGATATTAAAAAAACACTGGGTGAGCATAAAGGACAATTTGAAACCCTGCAAAGAAAAGTAACACTCCTTATGAAAGACAAGATGGATGAAATTAAAAACACATTAGACGGGGGATTGTTTGAAAATGGTGTCAGAATAAGCAGACGAGGTTCAAATCTCTCAGAGAAACAACAGAGAAAGAGCCAAAACCTTCCCAAGGGACCTACTTTGGATGTCAGCAGCCCAGGACTGTTCTTCACAGCTCCCAGTACGTTGAGGGACAGAGAAATGAAGAACCCAAAACAACAAACTGTGAGTTACTAAATCTCCCTTTGGGAAAGGCTCCCTTCCCCCACCCTGAGATATTAAATGTTGGCAAGCCCTTGGCTCATTGCAGCAGACTGAGAGGAGAGCAGACAACTTCCTCCAAATAAGTTGTTATAAAGGAAAAAGAGGGGGTGTTGGGAGGCTTTTATTCAGTGAATTTGGCCAGTGGAGCCTGCTTTGAATCTTGGCTCTGGCCAGACCAAAACAAAGGAAAACCTAAAGATACATATCCATTGAAGGTGTGCCAAAAAAGGCCATCTGCTGTCTCGTCTGGAAACTGCATGGACAAAAACTGTTCTTAGGTATCTCTGTTCTGTAACTCATGGGAGAACATCTTCTCCCAATTGGTAAGTCACTGGCACAATTTTGATAAGTTAAGTTGGTCAATTTTAAAGTCTTAGAATAATTTGAACCAAATATCAAAGAAGAACTGTGAAAAAATAATAACAATAGGCAATAGAAGGAATATGGCCATTTAGTAAATTCACCAACATATTCAGGTGCCTAGACATCAGTAAATATCACAAGTCTTACTAGGAAACATGATGAGATAACCAGTGAAAGGAACAAAACAAATATCCTGAAAAGATATTATGATTAAGACATCTAATTTATATTAAGACAACTAATCAAAGATAATAACACAACTCTCCTAAATCAATTCAAAGATGTGGGAAAAATATATGACTAAAGGGATAAAGGATATTAAGAATACACTGGGAGGTAGAGGCAAGATTGCATTGGTTTAAGTGGACACTTACCATCTCTCTCACAAAAGACAGTTGATTGGGACAGGATCCTGCCGAGGTGAGCTCTTCTGGGAGCTCAGAGTGGTAGCCTTTGGGGCATCAGTCTGGAGGGAGCTGGCCAGGGAGGTAGATTGCTCAAGATAAAACTGTGAGTTTTAGCCATGCATCTAAATCATGGATGGCTGAGCCCCACCCTCATGGCAAGGGGCCAGGGTAAGCCCTGACTCCTGCTGACCACCTAGTGAGAGGGAGAATTCTCTGAGAGTGAGAAGGTCCTGGCAAGGGGTGGAGAGGGTGTTCCTTTCTGTGGGTTTGGTTGCCTGGATCCCCTTTCAGCTTTGGAGAGCACACAGGCCAACTTGAAGTGGCACCAGGAAAAGGGGAGAGGCAAATCTGATGAGGCAGCCTGATTTACCTAACCACCCTGGGATACAGAGGCTTGGCCTGAGAGAGGGTGGAGTCAGTCAACTGAAAAGTTCTGCACTGAGGACTTTCACAATTACAACTCCCCTAGGGGAGTCAGGTAGTGGGAAGCACTTAATAAGTTTCCAAGAGCCTTTCTGGGGTCCCATGTGAGGAGGGCGTGGTCTAGAAGAGGCTTGAAAATGATTTGAGTGCAGTGGTGTACTCAGTCATTAGGGTCCCATTTGAAATTCAAAACAGAACTCAACCTGACCAGGAAAGAGATGGAAGAGATCTTCTCAGACAGCCTGCTGAATTCTGTTCCCCCAGGAGAGTAAAACCTTCCCAGAGGAAATTGACCGAATAACTTTCTGAAGAGCTAACTGATGCAATTAGAAAGGTAGATCAGGGGAGGAATTTCTGCCTTGAATTCATGAGGTCCCTAGTTCGCTTTCTGGCTCCACTAAGAGTATCCAATGGTATATCTAACATCCAGCTGACACCATAGGAGAGGGAAAATATAGACATAATTTTTGTACTACCTTCTTTTGGGTCCCTTATTTTTCCAAAAAAAAAAAGTTTACTTAAAATAAATTTACTTAGTTTACTCACTAAAATCCACCTCAAAACCTTCAGAGAGAAGCTACAGGGTAATTGATTGATCAACACAGGCAGCCTGAGAGGCCCTACAAGGGCCCAAGAAGTAACGCTGTTCTTCACTAGCTTTGTTTGACTGCTTGCTACTATGTTTGTTTGGTATTTTGTTGTTGTTGTTGTTTTGCTTCACTTTGTTTTGTTTTGTTTCTTATTTTTCTTTCCTCTTTTAAAATAACATTTACGTAAGAAAATGCACATATATGCATATGTATTTATATATCATTTTACAAATATTGGTATGTACTGTGAAAAATCTTGATTTTTATGAACAATAAAAAATAAAAAAATTAAAAAATTAAAGGCACAAATTAAAATTAAAAAGAAAAATTTTGATGCTAGCTTGTTTCTTCTTTGCTGTGCTGCTTCTTCCTTGATTTGCCATTCTCTGTGTATACTGATTTTGTATACCAATGCTATCTCTTTTCCTTCCTTCATCTTTCTATCTTCTGCTTTCTGTTGTGGTTCTTACATTCCACCTTTTTTATTAGTCCTCAACTTTACCGGTTTCAATTTCTACCTTGTCTATTCTTTGTTCTTTTTTTTATTATTAACTTTTTTCTTTCTGTCTTTTCTTTTCTCTTCCTCTCTCTCCTCATCATTCTGGTGTTTTAAATCATGCTATATATTTTTCTCAATTTGGTTCCCTCTTTCATGATAGGTACTCCAGTTTTTTATTCCTGTTACTCTACACTGCTTACATGAGTTAAATATTCATTATATTAAGTCCTATATGGCCCCTCTTCTAACTTTTATTATTATTACTATTATCCTTTTTCTTTTCTTACCTCTTTCAGTTTCTCTAGCCCTAATCTTTTCCTTCAAGGGAACATAGAAAAGAGAAAGGAAATAGCACAAGGAGGACAACGTGTCAGAGAGAAAACTTAACACACAAAACCAGCAGTTAAACAAAACTCTACAGCAGAGATAGAAGCTAATCAACTGAATAAACCCATCAAGATAAATGATGACCAGAGGGCAACAAAAAATTACAAACCATACTAATAAACAGGAAGATATGGACCAGTCCAATGAACAAACTACAAACCAGGAACTGATGCAGACCATCGAACAACTAATCAAAGCAGTCCAAGCAAAATCATGGACCAACTTAATGAAGTGAAGGAATAGATTAAGGATATTAAGAGGACACTAGAGAACATACTGAAGTAATTGTAAACATACATAAAAAGATAAGGGATATGATGGTGATGAATGGCACAATTCAAGAAATCAAAAAAACACTGGAGTCACATAAAAGCAGATTTGAACAGCCAGTAGAATTAGTGATGGGGAAGACAGTATATCTGAAATCAACTAGATAGAATAACAGATAGATAAAATGATAGAAAAAATCCAGCAGGGAACTACAGATATAACCAACAACAGAAAAATATGCAAATATATGCATTATAGGCATGATAGACAGAGAAAAGAAGGGAAAGGGAAGAAAAGAGTGTTGAAGGAAATACTGGCTGAAAACTTCCCAATGCTATTGAAGGAGATGGACATACATGTCCAGGAAGCACAGCACACCCCAAACAGTATAAATCTAAGAGGCCTACTCCAAGACACATACTTGTCAAAATGTCCAGTGCTCAAAACAAACAGAAAAAACTCAAGGCACCAAGAGAAAAGAGAACCATCACAGACAAAGGAGGCTCAATAAGTGCTGATTTCTCATCTGAAACTGTAGAGGCAAGAAGACAGTGGTATTACATTATCAAGGTACTCTAAGAAAAAACTTCCAGCCATGAATTCTCTATCCAGGAAAGCTGGCATTCAAAAATGTTGGAGAGTTCAAAATATTCACAGATAAACAGATATTAAGAAAGTATGCCAATAAAAAACCTGCCCTTTTAGAAATATTAAAGGAAGTTCTACATGTTGAAAGGAAAAACCAGCAGAGAGAGAGAGAGTTGGAGAAGAGTGTAAGAACAACTAAAAAGACAAAAAGAGAAATAAAAACAACATATGACATACATAAACCCAAAGAATATAAGACTGATGTAAGAAATTCCTTGAGAGTAATAACACTAAATGTTTATGGATTGAACTCACCAGTCAAGAGACACAAATTGGCAGAATGGATAAGAAAATATGACCCATCTATGTTATCCACAAGAAACCCACCTTAGACCCAGGGATTCAAGAAGGCTGAAAGTGAATGGCTGGAAAAAAAAGTTACAAACACAGAACAACCAAAAAAGGGCAGGAGTAGCTATACTAATATTAGACAAATAGACTTTAAATACAAAACTACTGCAGGAGACAAAGATGGACACTATATGTTAGTAAAAGGGGTAATCATGCAAGAAAACAGCAATCATAAACATATATGCACTTAATCAGGGAGACCTCAAAATACATGAGGCAAACACTGGAAAAACTAAGTGGGGGTTAAATGCCTCTACAATTACAGTGGGAGATTTAATACACCATTATCACCATTAGACAGAACATCTTTACAGATAACACATGAAGAAACAAAGACTCTGAATAATACATTAGAGGATCTGGGCCTAACAGTTATATACAGAATGTTACACCCAAATACAGCAGGATATACATTCTTCTTGAGTGTTCATGGATCATACTCCAAGATAGACCACATGCTTGGCCACAGAACAACTCTCAATGAATTCAGAAAGATTGTGACTATACAAAGTAATTTGTCTGACCACCATGGAATGAAATTGGACATCACTAAGGGCCAGGGAAACAGAATAGGCACAAAGATATGGAAGTTAAACAACACACTCTTAGACAAACAATGCATTAAAGAGGAAATCTCAAAAGAAATCGGTAACTACCTTGAAATGTATGGGGAAGAAACCTTGAGACCTGGAATGCTGGCTTGAAAACAAAGTCAGAGTATCTGGAACATCAGACACTAGCTCAAAAGGAAAACCTTGAGAGCACTGTTTGAAATCTTGCTGGCTCCAAGACTCAAGGATAAGAAACAACCGGTGTGAATTATGCCTCTAATAAACTTCCAGGTGATATTAATCACTATCAGTGTTTCTCTGCACGTGTCTCTGCTAATAAAAGCATTGGGCTGTCTGTGCTTTAGGGCTAGCATGGTTGATATGTTCTGCTAGCCCCCTGACCCCAGCTTTTCTCTTAACTTCTCTTGTTTTGTGTTTCTTATATTGGGGTACCCTTCACGGAGTCACCCACACTTACAGCAACATCTGGCACCCAACGTGGGGCTTGACAAAGAAGGCTCCAATTGATCAGAAAGTTTGGGGAATTTCAGAGCCGCTGATACCAGAGGTCGAAAGGGGGTGAGTATACGCCGGTTGAAAATTTCTCCTTTGCCCTGGATAATGTTAGTCAGGGTAACCATGGGACAAATTTCTTCCTTGTATTTCCTATTTCTTCTCTTTCCATTTCTAAAGGTTCAGAAACACTACTATTTGTTTCCCCAAAGAGGAACTCTTGACAATAAACAATGGAAAAATGTGGTTTCTCAGTTGAAAGTGGAATATAGAAAAGGAGAGTCTATCCCTATTCAAGTATGGTCATTGTATAATTTAAACTCTCTAGCTCTCGAGTCCTTGCATTCAGACTCTGATAGTGAGGACTCTGATACTGAAAAGAAAAGCACAGAAAAGGAGGCTGCACCATCTGTTTTAGTAACCACAATCAAAGAGGAACATGTTTAGAAAGGAAAAAACCTCCCAATCTTGTTTGCCTTTGCGCTTCAGTATAGGCAGCAGCTGCAACGGCCCTGGAGGAATTCTGTTTAAGGAGGAATTAAAAACCTCATCCTTTTGCTCCCAGCTTAGAAGACGCTATGGCCTCTTCTCCTTTAGCTAATATTACAGTTCCAAATGTTTCTACATTGCAAAAAGGCATCCGAGAGGTTCAATTCACCAGAGACATAAATGCTTAAAACTCATAAGGTAAATATAATGAATTAGTGAGGCCTCTTCTACCACTCTAACTGATAAGCTAATCAGAGAAATCACATGTGAGGAATTCTACATCTGTACTCTATGTGGGATTGCCTTAATTCCTAATTTACCTTTTAAATTAAGTGAATGAACTTCTAAAGACTGAAACACTAGGTTTGTAATCACTTTGAACTATGACTCAGTCAAATGTAAGACTTAGTGTGCTAAAGGAAACTCAGTTTAAGTATAACCACAAAACACTAAATAACAGAAAGAAGACTTCACTAGGAAGATGAAACCCCTTGAGGGATTTCCAGAAAATTCATGGTGGAAAATGCAATGAAAAATCATGAGAAATCAGTTATTCAGAGAATGGGGAGTTTATGTGCATCAGTAATTTTGTCTCTGTGATGGATATTGTTTGAGGGGTTTGGGCAAATGATTGGGTATCTGATGGCAGATTTGTTGGATATCAAATGGAAATTTTATAGGTTTGGGGATAAGAGAATATGTGAGGTCTGTGAGTTTGGATCTTTCCCACATAAATGAATGTAGTTCTCTGGTTGCCTTTCCTAGGTCAATGATTAAATATCTGAAGGGGAGGATGATATGGTCACTTTGTTCCTAATATTAAAAGAAAAAAAATAATGGGAACTAAAATAATAAACACATCAAGGTTGTTTTGTAACAAATTAAAAGAGATAAAGTACATTTCAAAAGGTGTTGTATTCCTCCCTGGAGGAGCTGGCCACTATCCCAGGGACTGATGCATAAACCTTAAAATGTACGGTCCAGGTGTGTGTCCAAATGTCAGAAAGGAGCTCACTGGAGCAGTTAATGCAAATCTAAAATCAGTATAGGTGGGAGACCGATTCAGCATTTGGGAAATGCCATGAGGGGCCGGTGCGAAAGCCCCCGCATACAATTCTGGGCACAACAATTCCCCATTCAAACTCCTCCACCCATCTTGGAGAAGCCATTAGAGGATCATAGACATTACCCCTGCTACAAGCAGTAGTTCAGCCTTACTTCTTCCTTCTAATACAAATATAATGCTTACCCTTTCTTGCAATCCTCACTTAGTGAGTACTGGAGTAATGGGACCCGTCCCAAAAATATTGTAGGCCTTATTCTGGGACAGTCAGGACTAATGTTAAAAGGTGTGAATGTGCACCCAGGAGTCACTAACAAGGATTATAAGCAGGTTATTAAAGTAATGATATCAGTCTTAGCTTCTTTCCAAATTGTCCAAGGTGATAAAATAGCTCAGTTACTCTTGCTTCCTTATCAAAAAATAGGAAGTGACTCAAATGAAAGAATTGGGGGCTTTAGTACTACTGGAAATTGATCCATTTATTGGCAATCGCCCCTTACCCAACAGCACCCAAAATGCAAAATTTTAATCAATGGCATGTCATTAATAGGCCTAGTCGATACAGGCACAGATGTTTCTATTAATTCATTACAGAATTAGCCATCTACCTGGTCGTTGGTAAAATTACAGTTTCCCATGCAAGGAATTGGTAAGTTTGATGTTGTATATCAGAGCCAATCTATTCTTCCTTGTGAAGGACCAGATGGCCAAATTGGGACTATTCAACCTTATGTCCTGGATATAGCAGTAAACATATGGGGTTGAGACTTAATGGAACAGTGGGGATCATATTTCACCATTCCCCCTTATCTCCATCAGCAAAGAAAATAATGTCAAACATAGGGTTTAATACTCTTGAAAGTTTAGGCAACAATAAATCCCATAGACAAGGGCTAGGATATCCATATTTGTAGTGGGAGCTGCTGTTCACACAGCTCCTGCACCCATACCATTAAAATGGAAAGTGTCCACTCTTATATGGGTGGAGCAGTGGCCCCTTAATAGTGAAAAATTAGGAGCCCTTCAGAATTTAGTTATAGAACAACTTGAGGCTGGCCATATAGAACCATCTGATAGCCCTTGGAATTAGGCAGCATTTGTCATTAAAAAGAAAGCCAACAAGTGGCACATGCTCACTGATTTCCAGAAATCAACTCTGTTATTGTTCCAATGGAATCACTTCATCCTGGACTTCCATCCTTTACAATGATTCTGGCAGACTGGCGTTTAATAGTAATTGATTTAAAAGACTGTTTCTTTACTATACCATTAGCTGAACAGGACAGAGAAAATTTTGATTTTTCTATTCTAGCTGTTAATCTTTCCCAATTTATGACACATTTTCAATGGAAAGTTTTACCTCAAGGTATGATGACTAGCCCTACAATATGTCAAACTTTTCTACATCAGGCTATTCTTCCAGTATGATTGAAATTCCCTACTGCATATATCATTCATTATATGGATGATATTCTTGTAGCTCATGAAGATTCTCAACAGCTTAAAGTTTTATATATATATAACTACACAGTATTTCTTTCAAGCTGTATTACAGGTAGCCAAAGATAAAACACAATTGTCCAAACCTTTTAAGTATCTTGGCACAATAATTAATCAAAATAAAATTATCTGACAAAAGGTTCAAATTCGACAGGACTCTTTAACCACTCTTAATGATTTTCAGAAATTATTGGGGGATATAAATTGGCTCTGCCAAAGCCTAGGAATTCCTACATATGCTTTGCACCACCTTTTTAACACATTAAAAGGAGATTCAGCACTTAACAGTCCCTGGCAATTAACCCCTGAGGCAGCAAAAAATAAGAATGGATATAACTAAGAATTCATGATGCTCAATTAGATAAAGTCTCTTTAAATGAAAATATACAATTGTTGATTTTTCCATCTAAACACTCTCCAACTGGAGTCTTAGCACAAGTGGAGAAAGTTATAGAATAGATTTTTCTCCCACATTTTCAAAAGACAAAATTACATACCTATTTAGATAAAATTGGAATTGTTATTTACAGTGGCTGCAAAAGCTTACGGCAATTGATAGGGAAAGATCTTGACTCTGTAATCGTTTCTTTGACTCACTCTCAAATTGAACATGCACTACAACAAAACTATGAATGGCAGATCAGGTTGTCAAATTATATTAATAAAATTGATAACCATTATCTTAAGTCAATTTTTACTTTTCTTAAAATTACTAATTGGATTCTTCAAAACCTGTTAGCACACAGCCTATTGATTCAGCACCCACTTATTTTACTGACAGGAACAGGAAAGGAAAAGCAAGATATTTTGGTTCCACTAAGAAAACATGGTCTACCCCATATTCTTCTGCCCAAAAGGCCGAGCTAGCAACAGTTATTTCTCTTTTTCAGGATATCTCTTCTCCTGTTAATATAGTCTATGTCATTTATACTGTAACTCATATTGAAAGAGTAACTCTCTGCAATGATAATTGAAATGCAAACTCTATTTACTTTGCAAAGCACCATTCACTCTCACACCCACTCATTATGTATTGTGCATATTAGATTCCATACCAGCCTTCCAGGGCCCTTAGCATGTGGCAATGCAATGATTGATAAATTGTTAATTAATTCTTGCCCACATGTGAATGGCATCAATTAACTCATTATAATGTGGCTGCTTTTCATAAAAAAATAAGACAATAAAATAGCACCTGAAAGACATTGGGCTCAAAAAGGGCCTCAAGAAACCAATCAACCTATATGGTAGAAACAGGATGATCAGTGGGAAAATGGATGGGTAAAAGTGTGGGGGAGATGGCATGCTTGTGTTGTTACAGAATCTGGGGAGAAGGTGTGGATCCCCACCAGATGAAGCTGAGGCTGGACAATGCAGCTAAGAGAAGATGATTGGGTTTAGATCCTATGGATCCACCTACAGAAGAAATGTAGAGGCTGATGGTTCAACGCATTGCTACTGTTACAGCTCGCACTGCTGTGACTTCTGTTCCCACCTGGGGGCAACCATCTTTCCCTTGTAATCCTAAATAAATAATTAATCATAGTTGTCCCACAGAATGGTAAAAGGTACAAGACAAATGGAGCACTTGTAAAGGAATGAAAGTGCTCCATTTCCATGATTCCTTTTAATGATACCTATGGAATCATTAATGGTGATTTTGATGATTTTGAATCAATTTTTAATGATTCCTATTGAATTGTAAAGGATCAAGCCCCTGTGGGAGCCTCAAGACCTCAAAATAAAAGTGTAATATGGTCTAAAGTGGGTACAAGTGAAACTGTACATACAACTGAAGAAACCATAGTTGTAGGATTAAGGGATAGCATCTGTAATTTAAATCTATTAAGAGGGTTTAAATGTGATTGTAATAAATCAATTGTCATTCCTGGACTGGAATTTTGGGAAGAAATTAATGACAAATTAAAATCATTAAATCCATTGAACTGGTGGAATAGTCACCATTTCCAAGTAATTACTGGAGGAATAATTAAAATCTTAATATGTACATTCTTTCAGTCTGCGGAAGATGCATTGGAAAAGAAATAAACAGCACAAGGGAGCAATTGGATATTTTAAGCACATTAGCCATTACTAATCCTGCAAAAAGAAAAGGGGGAGATGTGTAGAAGAATCCGTGAGACATGGAATGCTGGCTTGAGAACACAGACAGAGTATCTGGAATGCCAGACACTAGCTCAAAAGGAAAACCTTGAGAGTACTGTTTGAACTCTTGCTGGCTCCAAGACTCCAGGATAAGAGACAACCAGTGTGAATTATGCCTCTAATAAAATCCCAGGTGATATTAATCACTAGTCATGTTTCTCTGCATGTGGATCTGCTAATAAAAGCACTGGGTTGTCTTTGCTTTGGGCCTAGCATGGTAGATACATTCTGCCAGCTCCCTGACCCCAGCGTTTCTCTTCTCTTGTTTTGTCTTATTTTGCAGTACCCTTCAATGAGTCACACACACTTACAGCAATAGAAACGAATAAAAATGACAACACAATATATCAAAACCTATGGGATGCAACCAAAGCTGTACTGAGAGGAAAATTCATAGTCATAAATGCATATATCAAAAAAGACCTAAAATTGAAGACCTAGCTGCATACCTGATAATTGGAAAAAACAACAAAATCTAACACAAAGGAAGTAGAAAGAAGGAAATAACAAAGATTAGAGCAGAACTAAATGAAATAGATAATAAGAAAACACTAGAAAGAATCAAAAGCTGCTTCTCCAATTAGATGAATGAAACTGACAAAACCTTAGCCAGACTAACAAAGAAAAAGAGCAGATGCAAATAGGCAAGATAAAAAATGAGGAAGGGGATATCACCACTGACCATAAAGAAGTAAAGAGTATCATTAGAGGATACTTTGAAAAATTATATGCCAACAACAATGATAATCTAGAGGAAATGGACAAAATCCTAGAAACTCACAAGCAGCCTACATTGTCAAAAGAAGAAATTGATAAACTCAACAGT
Organism: Cabassous unicinctus; assembly: GCA_029593785.1. Lineage (NCBI taxonomy): Eukaryota > Metazoa > Chordata > Mammalia > Cingulata > Chlamyphoridae > Cabassous > Cabassous unicinctus. The sequence goes on along the minus strand of JAQZBX010040676.1, from coordinate 2,400 downwards.
CCAATTACAAGTAAAGAGATAGACTTAGTCATCAAAAATCTCCCAACTAAGAAGAGCCCAGGATCAGATGGCTGCACAGGTGAATTCTACCAAACATTCTGGTAAGAGCTAATACCAATCCTGCTTAGGCTCTTCCAAAAAAAGAAGTAGAAACTCATTCTATAATGCCAACATTACCTGAATACCAAAGCCAAACAAACATGCCACAAGAAAGGAAAATTACAGACCAATCTCCCTAATGAACCTAGATGCTAAAATCCTCAACAAAATACTTCCCAAGGGCATTTAAAAACATATCAAATGAATTATTTGTTGGACCATGATCAAGCGGGTTTCATCCTGGGTATGCAGGATGATCCAACATAAGATCAATCAATGTAATAGAAAACATAAACAAACTGAAAGAAAAAAATTTCATGATCATCTCTATAAATGCAGAAAAATCTTTGGACAAAATGCAGCATTCTTTCCTGATAAAAACACTGCAGGGAAGCGGGTGTGGCTCAATTGATAGAGCTCCCATTTACCATATGGGAGGCCCTGGGTTCGCTTCTTGGGGCCTCCTTGTGAGGGCAGGCCAGCCCGCGCGGCGCAGTGGACTGATGCAGCAAGACCTCACAGCAGGAAGTGGGTGTGGCTCAATCGATGGAGCCCCCATTTACCATGTGGGAGGCCCCAGGTTCACTTCCCGGGGCCTCCTTGTGAGGGCAGGCCAGCCCGCGTGGTGCGGTGGGCTGATGCAGCAGGAACTCACAGCGAGGGGGGAATAAGCAGACACAGAGGAAACACACAGTGAATGGACACAGCAAACACAAGCAGCAAGGGGGGAGATAAATAAAAAAAATAAATCTTAAAAAAAAAACTGCAAAAGATAGGAATAGAAGGACACTTTCTGAATATGATAAAGGGTGTATATGAAAAACACTTTTAGGATTTCAATGGTGAAATCCTACAAGCTTTCCCTCTAAGATTGGGAACAAGACAAGGATGCCCACAATCACCACTCCTCTTTAACATTGTCTTAAAAGTATGTGCTTGAGCACTGAGATAATAAAAAAATATAAAATGCATCCAAATTGGAAAGGAAGAAGTAAAAATTTCACTATTTGCAGACGACATGATCCTATCCATAGAAAGCCCTGTGAAATCTACAAGAAAGCTTCTAGAACTTATAAAGGACTTCAATAAAGTCATAGGCTATAAGATCAATGCTCCAAAATCAGTAGCATTTCTGTACATCAATAACGAGCAATCTGAGGAGGAAATTTAGAAAAAAAAATCATTTACAATATCAACTAAAACAATCAAATACCTAGGAATTAATTTATCTAAAGATGTAAAGGATTATATACAGAAAACTATACAACACTCTAAAGGAAATCAAAGAAGATTTAAACAAATAGAAGAATATTCCGTGTTCATGGATAGGAAGACTAAACATCAAGATGTCAATCCCACCCAAACTAATCTACAGATTTAATGCAATTCCAATGAAAATCAACACAGCATTTTTTAATGAATTGTGAAAATAACTACAATATTTATTTGGAAGAGTAAGAGGCCCTGAATCACCAAAGACATATTGAAAAAGAAAAATGAATTTGGAGGTATCATACAACCTGACTTTAAAACAAACTACAAAGCTACAGTGGTCAAAACTGCATGGTATTGGCACAAGAATAGACATACCGGGCAATGGAACTGAATTGAGAGTTCTGACATAGATCTTTGCATATACAGCCAGCTGATATTTGACAAGGTGACAAAGCCCATTCAGTATGGAGAAAATGGCCTCTTCAAAAAATGGTGCTTGGAGAACTGGATATCCATATCCAAAAGAATGAAAGAGGAACACCACCTCACACCTTATAAAAAATCAACTCAAGATGGATCAAGTACCTAAATATCAGAGCCAAGACCATAAAAATCTTGGAAGATAATGTATGGAAGCCCCTACAGGACTTTGTAATAGGAAATGGTTTCATGAACTTCACACCCGAAGCATGAGAAGCAAAAGAAAAAATAGATAAATGGCATGTCCTCAAAATTAAAAACTTCTGCAACTTAAAGGACATTATCAAGAAAGTAAAAAGGCAGCCTACCCAGTGGGAGAAAATATTTGGCATCTGTATATCTGAAAGGAGCCCGATATTTTGCATATATAAAGAAATCCTACACCTCAAAAATAAAAAGACAAACAATCCATTTAAAAAATGGGCAAGTGACCTGAAACAAAACTTCTCCAATGAAGAAATACAAATGGCTAAAAAGCACATGAAAAGATGCTCGACATCATTAGCTATTAGGGAACTGCAAATCAAAACTACAATGAGATACCATCTTATATCCATTTAAATGGCAGCTATTAAAAAAACCCAGCAGATTATAAGTGTTGGAGAG
>JAQZBX010040675.1:0-22596 GCA_029593785.1 Cabassous unicinctus | reverse complement strand
CTGGAATATTACTTAGTTGTAAGAAAGAAGGCAGTAGTAACACACAGGATAACATGGATGAATCTTGAAGACCTTATGTTGAGTGAAGCAAGCCAAGCCCTGAAGGACAAATATTACATGACATCACTTATATGAATTAAGCAAACTGAGCAGGCTCACAGAGCTGGAGTCTGGAGGATATGTTTCCAGGTGACAGAAAGGGAGTAGGGGATTGTGAGCCAATTCCCATATGTGCAAAATCTATGATAAGACAGGAGGGTGTAGTTATGCAGTGGATGAGTGTGACAGTGGTGCAGTGATACTATTGGGTTGGGTGGTTCTCCTCTGTGAGGGAGTAGGGTGATGGTGAGGGTTGGACTGTCCATGGAACTCAGGAGAAGGTCAGGGGAGGGAGCAGGTAAACTCTAGGGATTTTCAGTTATGTGGTAGAAACTACAAAGTTGGGAGTGTTATTTTGGCAAATACAGCAGGGGAGGATTACTGTTTTAGGGTGTTGGATATGGGGGACATGCAGGACTGGGTGTACCTGGGGGAGGCTTCTAGGGAGTGTGTGGGTGTTCATCTTGACATAGTGCATTGTATTAGTGGGTGGGGACACACACAATAATTGGGAAGGTGTTGACTCCCATCCTGGGGAGTCCTGCTATATTCTCAATTAAAGGGATGGGAGTGTCTCGAGAGTATAGGCATAGGGGAGGACAGGACAGGATCACAAGCCCTCAATGTTGTTGCAAGTAACTATGAATCTTATTCTTCATGGAGTGAAACTTGATGGTTTCCATGGGTCCCAAAGAAAGGGGAAGGGAGGAATAGAATAGATGGAATATGGGGATTTTGGGGTGCATTTGAATTGTTCTACATGCTCTTGCAATGATGGATACAGGCAATTTTATATTTCATCAAAATTTATAAAGTTGTATGGTCCAAAATGTAAACCATAATGTGAATCATTTACCATAGTTAGTATCAATGTTTCAATATTTGTACATTAATTTTTAATAAATGTTCATCCACATGTAAAATGCTATTAGTAAGGGAAATGGGGAAAGGGGGAGGATGCTGTGTATATGGGAATCTTATATATTCTGCACATAATTTTTCTGTTACCTAAAGTTTCTTTGAAGATAAAATGAAAAAATTAAGACACTGAGGGAACAAATGGAAGAAAATGTCACTGTACATATAAGACAATATATCTTTCTCTGATGAAAGACATGTCAAAATTTTTTAATTTAATTTTTTATTTTTTATTATTTCGGATTTTTTAAATTTTTTTGTATTTTATTTGTTACTTTTAAAACTATAATAATTTCATTTTCTTATTAATTTTTTTGGTTATTTTGTTGGCTTCATTTTTGAACTTTTGAATCACAGAAGGGTTATGACTGTGACGAAAGAATATCCTTGATGTGGGATGTCAGTGATGGAGGATGCATGGGAGGATGTTCACCTAGGCCATATCTATAAGGCATATGAATGCGTTCAATTGTTCATGGGGAATTGTCATGATGGGTGGAGACTCACACAATAACTGAAAGAATATCAAATTCTCATCCTGGGGTGCTCTGCAACATTCTCTAGTGGGAGAGCAAGAATCCCCCAAGTATAGGAGCCATGACTAGTAAAGGAGAATGGATCACTGATGGGCCCTTTATATTGATAACTGTACTTACGAACATTTTCTTTAGAAAGTGAAAGTTAGCCTATTATTAGACATTGCCTAAGTGTTATCTCTTGAGATTCTCCTTGTTGCTTAAATGTGGCCTCTCTCTAGGTCAAACTCAGAATACAAATGCATTGCATTCCCCCTAGTGGGGGCATGACTCCTAGGGATGTGCCTTCCTGGCACTAAGGATTTACTATCAAGCACCTACTAGTAATGCAACTGGGAAAAGGCCATGACCAAAAGGTGGAATGGGTAAAGACAAATGAGTTTATATGACCAAGAGACTTCAAAGTGAGTCAGAAGGTTATTCCAGATGTTATGCTTATGTACATCTCAGCAGAATCTCTTTGACTACCACAGAAAATATATTGCCTCAAGTAGCTGGGCTCCTGAGGGCTCTAGAGACAACCAGACACTATAGGCAAGGCTGACATCTCAGGAATTTTGTGCCTGCCAGTGAGCCTACTTTGGAATGTATTCTCCCCAGTGTGACAGAGTTGGACTCAATTGTGGTTTCCCTACACATGGCCCTTCTGTCCATCTATTTGAACTTACCATTAGTACTAAAGTTGGTGGGTGTACATCTGAGAGAACTAAATCTTTGGGCTGTCCATGTACCTGCTGGGCCCTGAATCTCAACAGAGTTGCAAAACCTACTCTCTAGTTCATTGGACTCACCCAAGACAACTAACAAGGAAATGATGATGGACAAAGACTTTCCCAAAGAACAGAGTCTACAACAGCAAGCAAGAGAGTTCTATCTATCTGTCCCATGTGTTCTAAGCCCCCTTTCCATTAGAGGTAGAGTTGGCATCACCATCCCAGAATCTTCAGGATTGGGGAATGAAAGATGGACTAGAGTAGACTTACAGTTATTCTACTATATTGTTATTCTAGCAAGGGTAGAACTTTTATCATTGATTTGGGGGCTCTGGTCACTGGAGGTAATGAGGAGAGGGAGAAAGAAAAATAGATGTAATATGAGTGTGTTTTTGGGACATTGAATTGTCCTGAATGACATTGCAATGACAAATACAGATCATTATATATCTTGTCATAACTTACAAAATTGTTTGAGAGTTTACACTACAATGTAAATTAAAATGCACAGTTAGTGGCAATGCTCCAATGTGCATTCATTAATTGTAACAAATGTACCACACTAATGAAGGATGCTAATGTGTAAAAATGTGGGAGGGTTAGGGAGTGGAGCATATGAGAATCCCCTACATTTTTAGGTAACATTTATGTAATCTAAGAATCTTTAAAAAAAATTTTTTTAAATGTATATATAAAAGAACTGCTGTCACCTCAGAATTCTTAGCAATGATAGAATGATAGAATAATGAAAAATATTACTCATTATTGGGCTTTTATAGTGCTATTAGCTAAATGTAGGCTGTTTATTCCATTTTTCAAAACACATATAAAAAACTTTTAACATAAATGCTATGATTTAAGCAAATGAAAAGTTGCAGTGGTGGGGACAAGTATCAGTCTTCCAATGCATAAATGTGTCAGAAATGTAGAGTCACTGGGAATCAGAGGCTAGGAGTTGATGGGGAGGCAAGAATGACACAAGTCCTTTAGAAAGTCCTATACATATGCTCCCTGAAGACCCAAGAACTACAGTTGAGGGGCCAGGTCGGGTCATGTGAGCAGAGAGACCTATGGGACAAAGAGAGACAATGCCCATCCTTAGGCCAGCTGGGTGTTCTGCTGGACACACCAGTGAAGGGATGCCCTGCCCTAGCATCAGGAATCACTACATTCAGATGACAAGTTCTCGTTGTTTCTGAACAAACTTTCCTTTTTCCTTCTTGATTGTGTTATTGCATAGAAGATAGTCAGTTCATCCAACACTTACTTATAAAATTCCCTACTATCCTGGAATGAGCTTGTACTTAAGCTGGCAAAGTTTATTCATCAACGTGGAATTCCATGCTACCTTCTGATGTAGGAATCTGGGGTCTTTCATCCATGAACACCTGATCAATGAGCCCTGTGTCAGGGTGACTGCACCTCAGCTCTTGGTGCATTTATAGGCCAGGAATTCTAAAATTCAACCTCTGGCTATTAAAAAACCACTTAATATAAGTTCTACACAAAACTTTGCCCTGTGCAATGTACCCTTATACTTTCTGTAGAAAGTCTTTCCCAACTATCACATCAGTAGTTTCCATGTGCCCCAAATGCCTTCCTGCTCCTTCTGCCCCCACTTCTCAGAGGGTCGCTTGCATGGCTCCTTGAACATGCTTTGTGCATTGTGGTTGAAAGGATGAGACACATGGCACACAAGACACAGAGGAAGATCCAGCTTACACAGAGGCACAGTCCACAGAACCCTGGGGCTCTCTGTTGGCACCCTTCTCTGTACATGGCTGAAATCTTTTTCTCCCTCCCACTTTGCCTCTGCCTAATTATTTGAGGCTCCCAACTCTGAGTCCAGGTTTTCCTTCCTGATTTTAACCCAATTCTGCCCTTTCTCACCCCAAGGACAGCCTGACCAAGAGGCAGAGGGAAGCTGTAATCAGGAAGTATGGAGTTCCATTATAGGCCAGCTGCTAGGGAAACAGGGAGAAGAGGCAGTGGAAGATATAGGAAGGGTATTGGTGCCCCAGGAACCACTGGAAAACCAGGGATATCCTTGGCCCTCCACCAGAGTCTTGAAAGGAGAAGTAGGGTTGGAAAATCTGGTTTGGAGGTAAGGTCCTGGAACGAGGATGGGGCTGCTCTTCAAATTTAAGCATAAGCAGCCACTTTCCCAGAGTGGACCCTAAACCCAGCTGTCTCAAATCCTTGGAGCCTGCCCTGCAGTTGTACTTCTTTTGTGTGTTTACTGATATAATTTTTTCCTGGCACTTGTCCCTCTTTTCACTGTCCTTGGGGTCCTTGGTACACCCAGCAAAGAACTCACTCTTGTACTTAAGAGCCACCCTGGAAGCCATGAAGAGCATAGCCCTAGTTCCAGGGTCTGTGTGGGGCCTGGAAAATAAAGGTGTTAGCTAACCAGGACAATCACATGAAATGAGTGTGGGGTAGAACTCTTTGATATCTATTGGAGGTTGTACTGCTGATTCATGGCTCAACTTTCTTCTGGAATCTTGCACTTTGACACTGTCAGAGTTTCCTTTTTGAGTTTTATCCCTGTTTCTGGTAGCTGGAAAGGTGTTTACTAAAAATTTCTTCACTTAAGCAATTCTGAACTTTCTAATACACTAATTAAGCAATTTCATATTAATCTAATTTTAGAAATTACCTCTTTGTTCTTCATTCTCTGAAGGATATAAACTAGACCCTCTTCAGTTTTGTTTACAGGGAAAAGATAATGCCTCAAATCAAAACCAGACAGAATGATGTCAGGAGTACCTTATGACCCAGTAAATCTGTAACATTTCTCAGAGACAAAAAGCTTGATATCCTTGAGCTGTTGGCACAATATCTAAGCTGTGGTTTTTAGCTGCTGAAACCAAGGACAAGTGGAATATGGTTGAGAAAATGCAGAACTGACAAACTGCATGTACCCTCCTCACAAGATCCTGGTATCACAATTTTTACTTGTACTTCTTCTCACCTACCACTTTTCTCTTTTTTGCCTATAAAAATTCTATCTCCCATTTTCACTGTGAACTAGTGTGGGGGAAGATTCTCCCAATTCCTTATTTCTGTGCTCACTATAAATCACCTTTTCACTGAGAGACATGTTTCTTCTTTGTGGTGCTAGATCAGGTGGGCCCTTCTATTGGAAATGATCCATGCTTATGATAACAATTTGGTGAGCCAAGCAGGAGCCACACTGCTCTGTGATGCAGGCCCTGGAGCAGCCCAATCCATGTGTTGTCAAACATGGGGCTTCCCTGGATCCCATAGCTCTGTACCCAACAGCTTCCTGGGGATTTCCCTGGAAGAACAAGACTAGAGGTTCTCAGTGAAGTTTCTGTTTTTTCAGACACTGCATGTTTTGTGTGAAGGTGATTCTGAAGCTGGGTTTTCCCCTATGCTAGATGTGTGTAAAATTCTTTCTTGTTCTGATCTGTGTTTACTGTCACTTTGTCAGTCTGCTCATGCCTGGATCTCATAAATCAGATTTAGGGCTTGCCTGTTGATTTTGTATTTTGAAGTTGGGGAACCTGAGGACTTTGAGGAACTCCTGTTCTTCATATTATGTCTTTGTCATTTCTGTTATTGTTTTCTCACCATGGGAAATTTCTGAATGTGCTAGCTATATCTCCTCTGGGTTGCAATTTGGAAAATTGGTCTAAACTTGGAGGGGATCCCCTTAAGAAAAAGAAAATTATTTTCTATTACATTGTTGCCTGACCATAGTATAAATTGAATGGCAGTGTAAAGTAACCTAAAAATAAGTATTGGCAATACTATCTTACAATTGGGTTTGTTTTGTAAAAGAAATCACAAATGGAATTAGTTTAACTACTGGAGAAATGTAAAAACTTAGCAAGATTAATGTTCTCTGTTCTGTTTCCATGTAAATTTTAATTTGATCTGGATAGTCACATTAATGAAATTGGTGCTAGGGAGTGGGTGTAGCTCAGTGGTTGAGCACCTGCTTCACATATGAGTTCTCATGTTCAATCTCTGTACCTCCTAAAAAATTAAACAAAAAATAAAAATAAAAAATATTGTTGCTGTTAAAATTTAGTAACTATTGAACTGGACAGTGCTATAATGGAAAAAGAGAAGAAATATAAAAGTGATACCTGCTTTTGTAAGCCTGCAATTCCATCATGGTTTAGCCCTATAAGCAACCAGGTCCCCTAACTTGTCTCCAGAGAACTGCTTTGGATACATGTCCTTGTAAATATTTCATAATATAGCTCTCTGAAATGCTGCTAAAATAGTAAACTAAAAAAAGCATATATTTCTGAAAAACATCCCCTATGAACTATCAATATTCCAATATTGCATACTTTTATGTATTTGAAATGAAGAGATGTTATGTTTGCATACAACCAAATAAATCATTATTCTGACAAGTGTGTTTAATTTTTATGGTAATTGTGTGCTGTAAGGGATTTGCTTGGAGACAGTATCCAAAATCATTTTGGTAACTTAAGCATGTTAGGTATATAGAATATGTTTTGTATTATTACTATGGACAAAGAAAGAAATTTTATCCTAAAATTTTATTGAGAAAGAGGAAAATGTGGGATGAAATCTGAAAGAATATAGAAAGGGCAGAAGGTTCACATAAAAGGAAATTTTGTGGTAAAAGTTGGGTAAGATTTGATCGGTCTATCTATAACATTTAAAGGACAGTATCATATAGTATACTGATGCAAAGCTACAATTTGGTTCTTTCTCTGTTAAAATGACAATGTTTCTTAAATCAAAAGTCTGTTTTAGTAAAAGGTTATAAAGAGTTTTTCTCCTGAATAATGTGTATACAAAGCAGAAAATCTGTTTTAATCATAATAGCATCTTGTACTTTAACCTTATCATGTCCTTTGTTGTTTAAGATAAGCTGGTCTTCTCACTTTCAAAAGAACATAATTTCCAAACCTAACAGCTTTTAAAAATTTGTGCTCTGAAAATCAAATCCTGTAAAATATCTTTTAATTTCAAATTGTTATAAAAGATTTGTTCCTTCACCTTGTAAAAATTGAAGAATTAAAATTGTTAAATTCAGTTGATATGTTATAAATTAAAAGGGATGGACTTCAGTGTTGCCAAACTCTCTTGTGCATTTAAACAAGGTCCCCAATGCTATGCATGGTGCCTCTCCATTTGAGTTATTGGTTAGACTGGTCACTGACTCTGAAAACAATAAAAATATCTGCCACATCACCTGATCATGCTCCTGAAGCAGATGGAGCTACATAGCTGCTTCAAACACGTGCAGCTCTGCAAGCCAGAGATGACTTGCTTTCCAGGACTAACATTGCTTCCGTGTACCAAGTGGAGCAATAGATACCAGACAAATGTATGTAAAACATAATCAAACACACTTGGGATTATGGCCTGCTCCCATGAAGAGAGGACATGTATGGTATTGCAAAGCTGGAGCTTGGTATATTAACTGCAACTCAAAGAGAAACTTGTGCATTGTTCTATATTAAGTACTGTACCTGTTGAAGAGGTACATATGTTCATAGTATAGAACATGTTAAAAGTCTTGGCAAACTTTATTCATTTTCTAAGTAGGTAATGAACTTGTCTATGAGATAAAAGAATGGTTTTCTTAAATAATGCCTTTCTTTTGCTTGCTATATGCTTTTCTTTTTTGTTGCCTAAATTGTATTTGTGAAATTATAGCATCCTCCAAAATGTTATGAAAAGTTTCTTCCCCCTAAACAGCAGGAAATAACTACAGAAGAGACCTTTGCCCATTTTCCTTATATGAGAAATATTTACAAAATATATATTCTTAAGAATAAGAAAACTGTAAAGACAAGGGAGGATATGATAGCTTGAAAACTGTGCTTATTAAAATTTTCTTCATTTAAGAAACTCTGAAAATCCTAATACACTAATTAAACTAATTTTCTATTAATCTAATTTTAGAAGTTTACTCTTTTCACTTAGTCCCATGGAGGATATTACCCAGAATTTCTCATTTTTGTTTATTAGAATAAGATAGTGTCTCAAAGCAAAACCAGACAGAATGGTGTCAGGAGCAACTTATGACCCAGTAAATCTCTAACTTTTCTCAGGACCAAAAAGATTGATATCCTTGAGCTGTTGGCACAACAATACCTAAACTGTGGTTTATTAGCTACTGAAATCAAGGACAATTGCACATGCTTGAGACAAGGCAGTACTGAAAAATTCATTGTACCCTCCTTACAACACCCCTGGCATCATACCATCACTTGTTTTTTCCCCTTGATTTTCTTCTCACCTACACCTTTTCTCTTTTTTGCCTATAAAAATGCTAGCTCCCATTTTCAGTTTGAATTGGTTTTGGAAAGATTCCCCCAATTCTTTGCTTGTGCAATTGCAATAAATCACATTTTCACTGAGAAACATGTTTGTCTTTTGTAACACTGAATCAGGTGGGTCCTTCTTTTGGAAATGACCTTTGCTTACAGTAACACTCCCACACAGCCTTTGCAGAGAGATACCCTTTAACAAGTTAATTGTTAAGGATATGACACCTTTGCTTTTCTGGGTGAATCATTGAGCCTCTTCACCTCCAGAGGCCTTCGCCCTCCAACGCTGATTTCCGTCCTGATAAACATGAATTCAAAGAGGGCCAGTGTCTAGGCAGTTCTTGTAGAGCTGATGCCCATTTCTCCGGTGACTAAAACAGGAACAGCAACTGGAAATTCACCCTGGACCCTGGCAGATGAGCAGTTACTCTTCTACCACGGGGTCTCACTTGGGACCACCCATGCCAGAAAGAGTAAGAGTGATGGAGCAGAGAAAGTGGGAAAACAATGAGGTCAGCAGATGTACCTGCCTCTGAGATGCAAAGTATGTGTGTTGGGGGGGTCATTGCATGGGAGTTAGGCTCATGAGTCACCTCCCCTGGTGGTCCAGAATAACCAGACTGGCAAGGCAAGTGGGCATTGGCTCAGAGAGGACAGGAAGGTGAACCAATAGACTATGTCCTCAAGTTCCAAAGAGAGTGAAAAATTTTATTTCCATCCTGGTCCTCCAGATATATCTTCCTAACAGTGTGTGTGTCAAGAAGGAGGATGGGATTGCTTTGCTGAACCGTGGGTTAGCTTAATACATAATCATGATTCTAAATATCCCATGTGTGAGCTCCATTGTACTATACATCTGGACCCCATAGATTTCAGAGAATGGTAACACCTCTACACCTTATGTAGCAGAGTGGTGATTGGTTCATTGCTCAGTTCCATCTCCTTTGAATTTCTGGTGGGTGACAATCACTCTACCATGGGCAACAATGGAAGGGTTTCTGCTAAACAATTTAACTTCTTAAAATGTTTTTAATTGAGGTTAAAATTACATACATTGAAAAGCATCATTCTTAAGATTACAATTTGAGTTTTGGGAAATGCACACATAAAAGTAACCAACACTCAACTCAAAAACTAAATTATTGCCATCACCCCAGAAGTTTCCCTTTTCCCCCTCCCATTTTACCCCACCATTCACAAGCAAATGTTATTCTGATTTCCCTACTACAGGTCAATTTTAGCTGTTCTTGAACACCATGTTAAGAAGTGTTACATAAGGTACACTTGGGTCTGGTTTCTTTCACACATATGTTGTCTGTGATATTCATCTGCATTGTATGAATTAGTCATTTATCCTGATATAATGCTGAGGACTATTCCATTTGTGAATAGATAATGATTCATGTAGTCATTCTCCTGTTGAACATTTAGATTATATAAAGTTTGAGTTTGTTAAAAGAAATAAAACAAAGCAGAATTATTATGTGTATGAGATTAAAATGCAGTCAGGTGGTCATTCTTGGTATTACTCTTAGAGAAATATCAGCTAGATATCACAAACTTCCAATGTGTGCAAAGCCTCAAGCAACAATATTCCTCAAAATCCCGTGGACATCTGGATACCATAAATAAACCACAAGATAAAGAACTCAGTCAACTATTAAACTGAAAGACATTTAGAGAACTCCAAATATCCACCAACCACAAACAACTTATGAAATCTTCTTTCTCTTTAAAAATGCTTTCTTGGGAATGCCAAGACAGGACATGAGTTGGATTGTTACCTGAATGTATGTTCCTCAAATTGCAATTTTAAAACCCCCAAATAAACGCATTTTTGCTCTGCAGCTCAGTTTTTTATCTCATGGTGGCCAGGCACAGAATAGCAGAACAGGAAGGTTTACAAAGATCTCCCTCTATGAGAAAAATGAGAGCTAAAAAAAGAGGCTGAAATAACTACATGATAACCCTGGACCAGAATGGCAGAAGTGCCAGAGGAAGTAAGAGGCTGCAGAGTTGAGCTGTTGTAAGTGAAAGCAGGAACCACTGAGGAGCCCGCATTGCCCAGCCCTGCAGCAGCAGTTGCAGAAATGGCTGTTACTGCTGCAGGGCAGTCAAACACTGAGGAGCAGCCAGGTAGTTCAGCACTTGCAGGGGAAAACTTGTCTTTTCAAAGTTCGAGTTGAGGTTTGAGGTCACGTTAGTGGATCTGGAAAGGACCAGCTTGTGGAAGCTGGCCTCATTTTCAGCCCTCTGAGTATTGGTACTAAAAGTTTCCCACCAATATCCACCTAGAAATAAAGAGCCAGTGTGTTTTTTCTTTCTCTGTGTGTGCAATTCCTGGTCTGGAATGGTATAGTCTCTGATCTTGGTTTCAGCCCTATCAGCAACAGGTGCTTCAGGCCTCACATCAGCATCTTCCAGGGCTTAAAGACAAAGCACACTTGTTCTTGGTTGAGTTTCTACATTCCCTTTCTTGTGCTCTTTATTCTGGAAGAAACCTGCCTGTCCAGTGCAGATTCTAGATTAAGTTACCCACAAAGGCAGCATTTTCTGACCTTACACCAGCATCTACACGGGCATAAAGAACAAGTGAACTTCTTTCTCTTTACTTGATATTTGGGCTGGTGTTTGTCTTTCTTTTCTTAATAGTTTGGTTATGTCACATCCCTGAGGAATGGGCAGAGACACTGGCCTAGGTTTTGGCCTTGAAAGCACAGCTTTTACCCTTCAACTAGCATATAACAAAAGACTTGTAGAGACAGGGCACTTCATATATTTTTCTTTTTTGTATTGGTGTTCTTTATCTGATTGTTAGTATATTTTCTTTTCTCTTTGTCCTCTTATCTCTTACTCCATTTTCCTTCCTTTATTTCCTTGTTCTTAGACTGTGGGCAAAAGACTGGGAGAAATATATTTCCAGAGTGACCAACATAGCATTATATTCAGAGTGTTCATCTCTCAACTCAAATATACAAAATATACAAAAAGACAAGAAATTATGGCACAGCCTGAGGAGAAAAATAATTTAATGGAAAAATATTACTGATGAAGTATAGTCTCTTGAAGTACTAGTCAAAGATATTAGAATAACTCCCATAAATAGGATCAATGAACTAATGGAAAATTTGTAGAAAAACTAAAAGAAATCAAGAAAACCACGCAAAACAAAATGAAAATTTCAATACTAAATAGAAATTACAAAGAGCCAAATGGAAATTTGGGAATTTAACAGTACAATAACTGAATTGAATAATTCAAAAGGAGATTAAACTGAATTGCAAGAGCAGTTTGGAGGGGTTTGAAGAAAGTATCAGTGAACTCACAGAAAAAACAATTGAAATTGTTCAGGATACAGGGCAGAAGAAAAAAGAATGGAAAAAAATGAAGAGTGTGAGTAACCTGTGGTACCCCTTAAAGAATGTCAATATATGTAAAGTAGGAGACCCAGAAGGAGCAGATATAGATAAATGGCCAGAAAAATATGCTTAAAGAAACAATAACAGAAAACTTCCCAAATTTGTCATTACACAAATCCAAAATTTTCTATGAATATCAAGAAAAATAAAGGCAAAGAGATGTACATCAGGTTTTTTATGATTAACCTGTCCAGTGCCAAAGACAAATTAATATTTTGACAATGTTCATAGCAGCATTGCTCACAATTGCCAAAAGTTGGAATCAGCCCCAGTGCCCATCAGCAGATGAATCGATAAACAAAATGTGGTACATACATACAATGGAATATTACTCAGCTGTAAGAAGGAACAAAGTGCTAACACATGGAATAATATGAATGAATCTTGAAGACCTTATGTTGAATGAAGCAAACCAGGCATTGAAGGATGAAAAGTATATGACCTCACTGATTTGAATTGAGGAAAGTGAGCAGTCTCTGAGAACCATTGTCTGAAAGATAGGTTAACAAGGGAAAGAAAGAGAAGAGAAGGTTGTGAGCCATCACCCTTATGGACAAAACCTATGGTAAAGTGATAGAGTATAGCTGCATATTGAAGGATAGGACAGATGTGTAGTGATATTGGGTTTGGTGGTGGAGAGTTGGCAGGTGTGTATATTAGGAAGGGTGGGTTAGAATACTGAGGATAATGTAACAAAAATTACAAGGATTCCCATGTTCCCCACCTCCCAAACCTCCCATAACATCCCACACAAACAGCTTTCATTAGTGTGGCACATCACCTGCAATGGATATATACATCCTGGGGCTTTGCCACCAAGCATGGACCATAGTTCACATTGTAGACCACACTCTCCCCACACAGTTCTGCACACTATATGCTGAGGTAAAATGGCCTATATCTGTCATTGTAATGCCACTCAGGACATTTCCCAAGTCCTGAAAAAACCCCTGTATTACAACTGCTTTTCTCTTCCCTACCCTGAAAGCATCCAGTGGCCACAGGCTCCACCTCACTGTTGTAATTTCTTCCGTTACTTGAATCACAATATGTCTACAACAGAATACCAGTGAGTCCATTCTAGTCCATAGCTCCTCCCCCAATCCTGAGGAATTTGGTATGATGATGTCCACTCCACCTCCAAGTGAGGGGGTCCTATATCCCATAGATATGTTGGATGGGATTATCCTGCCTGCAACTGCAGACTCTCTCCATTCCCTGGGATGGCCGCCATCCATCACATCTACTCACCAGGTGACTTGGGTGAGTCCATTGAGCTGTGGAAAGGGTGGGCCCCAAAGAGAAGAAACCATCATTTTAAGAATGACTCTCAGACTTTGAAATCCAATGGAGGATGCCCTGCAGGTTTCCTGAACTTCCTCGGGAGTTCCACCAGTCCCATACTGGGTCAGCTTGTAAGTATTGGATTTGTCGGTCCTCATGGCTCATGTCCTTTAGAGCAGCCTGTATGGATTTTTTATGATCAGGAATGTACACACAACATTCAGTATGTATCAAGGTGCATGTGCCCCCTTGGGCTGCAGTGCGTAAATCTAAGGCCATGCAGTTTTGTAAAACAATGTGTCAGATTTGATCTGTTTCTTCTGTTACCTGAGCAATCGCAAATTCAGAAGCACTTAAAGCTTGCATGGTGTACCGTGCTAAGGCTTTTACATCTAATTCTACTTTAATGGCTGAACCTCTAGGACTAAGTATAGCTAATGGGTACAACCACCATGGAGCTTGCTAGGTTCTATGCCATCTGTGGATATACAGTATCCCAGTTCTGGTTTAACTGGGGCAGGGTGGATATGATCCACCCTGATATCAGGGGGCATCCCCATGTAAATTACCCTGTCCAATCAGCAGGAAGTTATGGCCATCTGTGGGGCCCACAGACCCACAAATATCCCTTGGGCAGCCAGTCCATGGGTTTTGTGCCTGTATATGGTAGATCATTCCAGCAATGGGAGCCACCTGTAACACTCTGAGTAACATTACACATATATTCGGGGAATCTCCCCAGCTAGCCTGTGGGGGGTCCCCCTTTTGTTCAATACATTTAGCTGTGATGCTATGCAACTCTATGTGTTCAGTGGGAAGCCAGCCCCATCCATTATATAAGGCATAGCTGAACCACAGCCTGGCTGAGGTCCATGTCCTGGTGCAAAAAGCTTTCTACATGGCAATGGATGGCTTCCCACTCTGAGGTCATTCAGTCAGTCAGCTCCTTCCAGGTCCAATTGTCCCAGGCGGCAAGGGCAATGCTCCATGTGAGGCCTCCCACTGAACTGGTTGGAAGTTCCATACACACCCAACAATGAGACTTGTACACTTGAGCATAGGCATGGGCCCAAGCAAGCAAAATGCATGTATCCTAAGGGTGATAAGACAAATGAGAAAGAGTGACTAAAATGGGTAACTCATGTCCATCTAAGAGGACACAACTTAATCACTTATCTTGTGACAACAATATTCTGCTTTGCGGTGTATGGCTGGGCTGAGTGTACCACACACAGGGCCCATCCACTGAGGGCTGTAGTGTCACATTCTTAACCTACATCAAAAGGGGGAAGTCATCATGGGCCAGAGAGCCAAATAAATGTCACTTTCAAAATTGTTTCTGCTGTTGATGGTGCCATCACTTCTACCTGCGAGGGCCAAACATTGGTTATTCAATGTGTGATTGACAATTTCTTTTTAAATCCTGTTCCCCAGGGAGAAAGAAGAGCAAGTCACCTTACATGGGGTGCCTTCAAGGTCCAAGGCCATACCATCATTTTAGTTTCTCCTACATGGAGCACAGTCATGGTCGGTAACATATGTCTCTGCGGCTCCATTTGGGGGTTCAGTAAGGGGTATTTTGTTTTAATTTGCAACTAAATTGGAGCTGATGTTCTTTGCAATAGGGCTTCTATGGACATTGCTCCACCCCATCAGGGGCACTCATTTAATTGTTGGACCCCAGTCCACAGCCTCTTGTGTCATTTGCACAGGGATGGTGGTCTGGCTCACATTGTCTGTAATCCAGTTTTTAATAACCCATTGTATCTTTCAGTCATACCTGCTGCAAGGGGATTATAGGGAACATGAAGGGTCCTTTGAATCCCCTTTTGATGAGCCCAAAGTTTCATGTGTTGCCCACAAAATTGGGTACCCTGATCATTTTCAATTACCATGGGACAGCCATAGAGGGAACACAACTGTTATAAGGTATGAATATTGCTGATCTGCATTGCTTGGCCAGTTGGGTTGACAAATAACAAACTGGTGGCAGTATCCATGGGTGTGAATATATAACAACACTGCCCACTCAAGGGCAGTGGTCCTACTAATCCACCTGCCACCAAGTCAAAAGGACTCAGCCGTACTCAATCTGTCCCATGGTATGAGGCAAAGGCTGCTCATGCATGAGAGAGCATTGTGGGCATCCTCTACATGCCTCCCATAGGCCTTTCATTCCTACCTCTAAGCCCCATGAACAGGCAGCTTTTCAAATAGTGGGGACTCCTGTCTGCTTCAATTTATGATGCAACCATATGTCAATGTCCTGCACAGTTGTTATCTTCAGGGTCAATTTTATTAATGATGATCTGCTTCATCATTACCAGGACAGGACAGTGGGTGGTGTGTGGCCACATGATCTATCACAACTTCTTTTGAAAACCCCCATTCCCAGAGGTCTTCCCACATGGGCCTTCCCCATATAGGTCTATGGGCCATGAGCCAATCCATTTGCTTCCACTCTGGCAACCACAATGTAAAGCCTTTAAAAATGGCCCAACTATCAGTACAAAGGGTTAAAGGGTTTTCTTCTTTTCCTACAATGAGCCACACAGCCTGCAACTTGACCCATTGGCAACTTTAACTGAAGCCCATTTCATACCATATGGTGTCAGTTTTAGGTTGGATGACTATAGCCATCCACTGAGCAGACTGGCCTTGACTGGCCCCACCAGTATACCATTCAGACTCTAGGATTGTCCATTCCCCAGCCTTAAAGGGGGATTGGGTGCCTGGATGGGGGTTACTTCTGCCTCACTACTCAATGTTCCTGCATATGTTAGGGGTCCCAAAACCTTTTGCAATTCTTTACTTAGAGGACTGAAAGCAAAAGTGTTTTTCTGTACTAAATATGTATCTCACTTAGCAAGTGTTGCTGTTTGATCAACTCCACTATGAGACCAGGCTATCCAGTTCTGCACCCAGCCTTTGATGGGATATATGATGAATATTTTCTCTGGGGCCTATCACATTATAGTCTCAGTACTCTGGGCCTTGGCACATACAACAGTTAATTGTTTTTCTATCAAACTATAACACTTTTCTCTTTTTTCGCACAGTTGATTCCAAAATCCAGTTGGCTGATAGAGTCATTCTGTGTATTGCCACAGACCCCAATGATACCCTCCTCTATGATATGTACATCTAATTCAAATGGTTGACCAGATTTCAGCACTAGGAGAGCCTGGGCCTGTTTAATGGCCCACTTTGTGGTCTCAAATGTCATCTTGGCTTTATCAGTCCAATCCCAGGTGGCCTCCTTTTGTGTCAACTTATAAAGCATCTTCAAAATCTGGGCCAACTGTGGCACAAAACTCACCAATACCCCAAGAGACTCAAGAAAACCTGTAGGTGTCGCACTGTAGTGGAGTAGGGAACAGCTTGTATTTTATCAATAATGGCTTCTGGGATTACTTTCATCTTACCCAAACACACAATAGCCAAAAATTTGACAGATAATCCAGGCCCTTGCCACTTGTCCTGATTTATCACCCTCCTTGTTCCTGAAGATGAGTGATCAATGTGGGCACCATCACTTCCAAATCTGTAAGAGAATTAGAAGTTAACAAACATCATCAATATAATGAAACAATTGTATTCTTCCTGAGTGTTTACATTGCTCTAAGTCCTTAGCTACTAAGCTATGACAGATGGTGGGGCTATGAACATATCCCATTAGCAAAACAGTAAAAGTCCATTGACATCTTTCCCTTGTGAAAGTGAACTAATCCTGTGTGGTGTCAGCAATATCAATGGAAAAGAATGCATTTGCCAGGTCCAAAACAAAATGATATGTCCCCAAGTTAAGAGACAATGTGTCTGTGAGACCCAAAATAGATGGCACAGCCACATGGAGGGGAAGAACCACCTTGCTCAACTCTCAATAATCAACAGCCATATGCCAAGTCCCATCTGGCTTGTGCACAGCCATGCTGGAGCATGCCACCCAGAGTATATGAACTTTAACCGATTCCTTAATGGTAGCAGTAATTTCAATATGACTGCTTGGTAATCTATACTGCTTTATTGTAATGGTTCTGTGAGGCTCCAGCAAGGTCACAGGAGAATGATGAGTGTGTCCCCACACTACAGCTTTAACCACTCAGACAGACAAATGGAACTCTCCAATAGTAGTTTACAAGGTAACATTGTGCAACACATATACGCCAAGTATATACTCTGGAATGGAGGAGATGCACACTGAAAATTCCCGGGGAGGTAGGTGACTGATTCCCAGATCACCTTGGTTCCTACAACCTGTAAGGACCCCTGGCCCATTTGTCCATATCCATCTACATAGGTGTACATGCCTATGTATTTTTCAGGCTGTCCATATAGGAGCATATATTCAGCTCATGTGTCCATTAGGGCAAGAACTTGTTGGACATTTTGTCGGAACCAATTGATGGCTAGTTCCACAAACGGCCTTCAGTCTTTCCAAGGGTCCCCATCTCAGAGTCTCAGCCTTCTTCCTATGTAAAGATAAATGCTGGCTGGAGGGATCCCTCCAGGGTATTTGGTAAATAATCACTCAATTGAGCCACTGCCTGTATCTGTTTTTTTCCTCTGTACGTTGTACTGCATTGGCTCTAACTGACACCACAGATCCAATAAGACCATATTCGGCTTCTCATCTATCTTTGCCTGGTCTACCCTCACAGCCAACAGGTCATTCCACATCTGCATGCACATCACCTTAATTTGCCCCTTTTGAGAATTCTGTCCTTTTGGTTTCACCACCCACCTGGGTGTGAAACTATCTCTTCCTTTGGTATACACGGGATGGGCTCATGTATGTAAATTTTTTGCCTCCTCTAAGCTGACCACTGTGGCTGTCACTTCATGAACTGATTGACCAACATATGGGGTGAGAATCACCATTAGAGAACTGAATGATGGGGACATGGCATGCTGCACTAAAAGATCTCTCATTCAGCTTGTAAACCATTCTGTGTCTCGTCCTTGATTACCAAGATTAAACATGGCATTATGCATGCCTATCTCATGGACTACTTGCACTAAGTTGTCATAGGTTGCCTGTCAACTCATGGCATCCAGTAACTCACTGGGATCCTGCTACACAGTGCAGATCTCTGTCTGCAACCATTCCATCAGGGGATAGTTAAGATTTCCCTAAGCATGGCACTGAACATTCAACAGTTGCTGTCTTAACAGTGGATGGCTTGTAAGGGATGCTAATTTCTCAGTCTCTGTTTCAGAACACAAAATATCATCCACCCCAGCATCCCACAGCAGAGCAACCATGCAGCTACTGGTTCTCCTGGCTTTTGTCAAAATTGCCGTCTCAATTCAACCAGTTCTGCCTGGGCATAGGGATGGTACAGGTTGTGCTGGGCTACATGGGGCTGCACCACAGGAGCTCCTCCCTGCCCCATATCCTGATCATGCTTCATTTTCTGAGTAATAACTGGGCATCCTTGCTTTATATTCCCTCCATCAACTTCATCCTCAGAACTATTCTCTACCAGCTCATCCTGGTGCTCTAGCTGCTGCTACAGGTGCTGTCTTTGACCACATAACTGTTCCACCACCTGCTCCATCTCCACAAATGGCTTGCTTAATTCATCTTTTCCTATGTGGTATCCCAAAGCAAGGACAGGAACACCCAGCCCACACAAGCATGTGTCCCATGTGGTTTTATATCCCCCAACAGAGTCTCAGCTTGCTGTAGAGCACTCAGTAAAGGTGCTGGTATGTTATCTGGGATCTCTGCAGGAGAGACACTCCAGCAGGACAGCCACTCTGCCACACCAGCCCACATACAGGTGGGTGGCCACCCAGGGCCCATATCCCCTACCTATGTCTTAGCAGGCACAGTAGGTGTGTAAGGCAAATCCTGACCCTGCTGACTATGCCAATTGTTAAGTGTGTTCAAGAAAGGAACTCGTGAGGGGGACAAGCAAAAAAACACATGAGGAGGAGAAGTATAATGCTCCATACCAGGCAGCAGGCAGCAGCCATGCAGCAGACTTTGGGCTGACCTGTGAGCTTTTATTATCTCATTGTTGGCATGCAATAACATATTAATACAATGGTAAGCATAACATGTCAATCAAGTTACATAACGTCAATTATATGATACAACATACTATGTTATTGTTCAACTGTCCTCGACACAAGGATTGTTTAGAGAACAGTTCTTACAAGCTAGGTTTATCAGCTAACTTTGGACACAGGCCCAAGGATATGTGAAGATGGGGGCCACCTCATTGACACCAACAGCCAGCTGCCTGCAGCAGGCTAGGGCCATGGCCATCACCTGAATTTGACCTTCCTCTCAATCTGAGACTTCACTGACCTCAGTGAGTTTATCCTGGAAATAGTGTTGCTCATCCAAGGTCTGTCAAAATCAAAACGGGAAATGTTTTAGTCAGCCAAAGGGGTGCTGATGTAAAGTACTAGAAATCTGTTGGCTTTTTAAAGAGTATTTATTTAGGGTAGAAGTTTACAATTACAAGACCTTAAAGAGTCCTATTCAAGGTACCATAAGAGGTACTCACCAAAGATGGTTGTTGAACTCTGAGAGGGTTATGCCTTCCTTCTTCCTCTTAAGGCAACATGGTCTCAGCTTCTTCTGATTTTGTAAATAGGCTGACATAGGTCTTGTTTCTTTCCAGACTCAGCTTCTCTGGTCTCTTCACAAGGTCAGCTGTAAACTATCAAGTGAATGGCTCAGCTCTCTCTGGGGTCCACCATCAAAACTAAGTTCTCTCCTCTTATATCTATAGAGATTTGTGTCTTCTTCTGTTTGTTTCCTTGAGTGAGTGTCCAATTATGTAAACAACCGAGGGGTCAGGGACTCAACCCTGCCACACCCTACTTACATGTTCAAATCAAGTCCTTATCTTAACATAATTTAATCAAAGACATCTCATCTTGATAATCAAAAGGGTATCACAACCAGAGGAATAGACCAGTTTACAAACATAATCTATATCTTTCTTTTTGTATTCATAAATAATATCAAAATACTAGAGGAAATAAGTAGAGCTCAAAGTAGAAGAAAATGATGTAGATTGTATTTCAAAGCATCAGAAAAAGTTTGATTATAGGCCAATAACTAAAAAGAATGAAATTTGTGTGCAAAACTTCATGG
The DNA here is from genome assembly GCA_029593785.1 of Cabassous unicinctus. Classification (NCBI taxonomy): domain Eukaryota; kingdom Metazoa; phylum Chordata; class Mammalia; order Cingulata; family Chlamyphoridae; genus Cabassous; species Cabassous unicinctus. The sequence continues at coordinate 2,220 of JAQZBX010040675.1, read as the reverse complement.
TTACAGTGCAGATTAGAATACTCAGAAAAAGACTTCAAAGAGATATTTTAAATGTTACTTTACAAGTAAACTTATTTTGTAAGAGAAAGAAAATTATAAGTAACATCAATGTGTTCTTTGTATTTAAATCTATTTGTGTCTTTCTTCAGCATACATTTTCATACAATGGGATGATAATATCAAATTAAAACCTGAAAATTCTTAAAAGAGCTCTTTTCAAATTGTTAAGATTTAAATATGCACCTGCATATGTGAAAGAATATTCTTGAAGCACAAGCTAGGCTAAGCAGGTTGGAAATGTCATATAGAAACCTGAATATAGAACCTATTGAGAAAGGGAAAAAATATTTTCCTAAGCTCTTTGACCTATCCAGCCCCCAGGGTCTTCTCTTTGGTAAAGCTATGGTGGAAGGGCTAGGTGTGACAATTCAGGAAAAGGTAAGTTTAGCATAAAACTTTTATCTACTAGGCTGGAAAATTAAGAATCATAGTTTGTCCAGTAATTTCCCAATTTAAACTGATTAACAGAGTTAAAATGAGAATAATTAATATTCTAATTTTCAAATTTCAGTAAGTAAAGGAAAAAAGTCCTTGAAACTTATGGAAAAATCTTTTCTAAATTATAATTAAACAATTTTAGCATATTCCAGAATCTAGCAGCCAGTATGCTTTTAAGGTTATCCACAGTCTTAGAATTTTATTAAAGAAAAGAGAGTTTTTAGCCTCCTGTGAAGGAAGGGAAAAGAACATTTTTTGCATAGAGTATAATGGTTTTCATTTTTTTTTGGCTTGTGTGTAATCTCCATAGGTTTATAGGATACTAATAAAATAAATTAACATTATATGTACTAAACCCTTAAGATGAAAGTAGTAAGTTTCTTTTTAATGAATTTAAAGAAGGAAAGGTAGATCTGTCTTAAAGTAAAATGACTAGTTTTCATAGAACAGAATGTGAAATGTAAGACAAGACTTTACATGGATAAAGGTAAATCTCATTGGTTATTAACTGTAATTTATAAGCTTATTTAAATGTGAAGTAACTAGTCTATGTGGTTATGGTGAATTTTAAGAAGTTTGTAAATCGTCTAAACTGAAGCATTTAAATGGCTAATTCCAGGAAGACATTATTAATTAGAAACCTAAACTGATATTAATAACAAAAAGTAACTTCCTAAAAGGGAAACCTGTCAGAGGCCACCTCAATCTGCATATTAAAGTGGTGGTAAAGGAGATTTCATTTGGAATCTTAGATTTTTGTAAAATAATGGAGAAATTAGTTGTTCCTGTGCTGTTAAAATAAAATACCTGTTAATTAATGTAATCATGGTAAAGGTGTAGAAGTAAAAAGTACAGTACTAAAAGCATTTAAGTTCATTTGATATGTTATACATTGCATTGGAAGTGTTTAAGTGTATAAAATTAAGAGATAGACTTCAGTATTTCCAATGCTTCTGTGCAAGCATTCAAGCCAGTCCTGAACACCTTGCATGGTGCCTATCCATTTGAGTAATTGACTAGTTCAGTCACTATAACTCCTAAAACAATGAAAATATCTACCCCATCTGGAAATGCTCCTGAAGTGGATGGAGAGTATGTTGCAGTTTTGGACTTCTGCAGCAGCTGGCATTGGCTCAATATGTCCAGATTTACAATGGACATTGCCTCCAGGCTGTCTCTGTTTCATAGTCCCAAAGGGCACTATGCAACAGGCTGGTGAAACACTGGATCCTACCTTCCTAGCTTCTCTGTAGGATCAACAGTGCTGCAGCATGTTGCCTGTGTGAAGGAGATACCAACTGGAGAAATAATTATCAGAGTAATGTGAGTAGAACTTAAACACAATTGGCATTATGGTCTGCTCCCTTTGGAGACATGTGTAGTATTGCAAACATGGAGCTTAGATCTATTAACTGCAGCTGAAAGAGGAACTTGTGCATTGATTAGTATTAAGTGCTGTACCTATATACCTGATGAATATAATATCTCTTCTATTCTAGATCATATGCAGAGAATATTGAACATGTTAACATCTTGTTAAATTTAATTTATTTTCTAAGTAGTAAATGAATGTGCTTATAAGATAAAGGAATGGCTCTTTTAAGTACTGTCTTTATTTTTCTTTTCACATGCTTGCCTTGATTTTGTCTATACAGTCTTTGCGAGTTTACATCTAAGGTAGTGCTTCTCTTCATACTTCTAGCATAGGTGGTTATCCTAGGC
>JAQZBX010040674.1:0-22595 GCA_029593785.1 Cabassous unicinctus | reverse complement strand
GGCAGGACCTCACAGCAAGGGGGAGATAAGCAGACACAGAGAAGACACGCAGCGAATAGACACAGCAGCACAAGCAGCAAGGGGGGTGATAAATAAAATAAATAAATCTTTAAAAAAAAAAAAAAATGGCCTAAGCAAGGAAAGAGAGAGGTAGAGATAGAAATGGGAGTGGGGGTGGGGGTTGGGGGGAGACATCTAGGTCAGACATGACTGGGTCCAGGGCTTAAACAATGTCTCTATTTCTCAGCTCCGCATTTCTCTGGGCTGGTTTCTCTATTTGGCAGGTGGCAGCGTCTCCCAGTGAAGTGATCAGTGGTGGAGATGGTCATCAGCAGCTCCTGTTTTGACTTGTACCCAGTTAGCAACCCCTGAAGAAGGAGGGCACCTTTTTCCCAAAGACCCTGACAAAGTACCAGAGCTGACATTCTTGAACTGACTTGGGTCACGCGTCCATTCCTCAGCCAATCACTGGGGTGGCGGTGGGGGGATGGGAATAGAATATTCTGGTTGACTACACCTACCTTATGTGCAGCCTCCTCTTCTCCAGAAGCCAGAGTATAGGATCAAGCCACTCTAAAATATCAAGGGCTTAGAATCTCATGGTGCAGGGGCTCTTCAAAATAAAAATTTGAGGTGCTGGCCTGCACCCATGTCTCAGGTGTACACTATCTCTTTTTTTTTTTTTTTTAAAGATTTATTTACCCCCCCCCACACTCCCCCACCTGGTGTTTTGCACTCACTGTCTGCTCTCTGTGTGTTCTTCTGTGTCTGCTTGTCTTCTCTTTAGGTGGCACCAGGAACCAATCCTGGGACCTTCTGTAGTGGAGAGAGACTGCTCAATCTCTTGCGCCACCTCAGGTCCCTGGTCTGCTGTGTCTCTTATTGTCTCCCTTCTGTGTCTCTTTTTTTGTTGCTGCATCGTCTTGCTGTGCCAGGTCTCCACGTGGGCCACTCCCACGCAGGCCAGCACTCTGCGTGGGTCAGCTCTCCACTCGGGCCAGCTCACCACGCAGGTTGGCTTGCTTTTCACCAGGAGGCCCTGGAAATCAAACCCTGGAGCTCCTATATGGTAGACGGGAGGCCGATCGCTTGAGCCACATCTGCTTCCCCACTATCTCCTTTCTTGTTTCTTAATAAACTCTTTACTCCTTTGCCTAAAAAATATAAATAAATAAAAAACAAAAATTGATGAGTTGTTACCACAGGAAGTGGAAATAGGTGTTAGGCAGGTAAAATACTACCCCAGATTTCATCCCAAGGGCAACCTGGTCAGTGACTCAGTTAGTCAGTTTTGACTAATAAGGAAGCACAAACCCAGTGGCAAATGAAGCGATTTAAAAGCTTTTCTTCCCCATGAAGTCAATCTCATTAGTTCAATTCCTGCTCCAAGTACTGGCCTCTGCTTCTGGGCTCCTGCGGCGCCATCAAAAGCGGGCTGTGAAACTGCATCCAATCTTACGGGGACAATGAAATGTCTTAAAATGTCTTCCCCTGACTGTGCTGCTTCATTTTCTTCCCCCAAAGTGCCTCTGTAGTGTTCCCGGCTATTGTTGCAGCACAGCCAGCTCCTCTTTAGGCACATGGAGAATACGAGTTAGAAACACAACCTCCACCTACTTTGCTCTCACAGGCACGGCTGCTTGCTTTCTCAAAAAACTTCTGTGGCTACCACTTGCCCGTAGAACCAGGCCTAGGCTTTTTACCAATGCATTTATAAAATTGTCTGTGATTTGGCCCTTGTCTTTCAGTATAACTCGACATTTGTCCACACTCTGATGGCAGTGGACTATTTCTATATGGTCCCTCATCCAGGGTCGACGATGGCTTTTCTCCTCCACACCTTTGCAGATTCTGTTCCCTCCCTGGAATATCCTTCCTTCCTTGCTGCCTACTGGTGAAATCCTACCTTTATCTTTATTTTGGTGTCTTGTACCCAGCATCTCCTTCTTATTAGAACACTGATCTCCCTCAGGGGATTCCTCTACTAGAGTTTGTCTTAGCCACCTCCCACTAAAGAATCCAAAGGTGCTAGGTCCTTCTGTTAGCCCCAGTTGGCAAAATGACCCGCCCAAGACCCCCAGCCAGAGCCAACAAGTCTCCTCTGCCTGGATAACAGATAGCCAACCCCCCCACCCCCTGCCCCTGAAAGACAAAATGTGCATTCCAACACAAGACCCCCTCCCAACAGAGTGAAAGCCAGTACTTTTTCACTGTTCTTGCTAATACCCCAGACCGAGGCTATTTAAGAGCAAACCCAAGCCTGCCAAGTGGGCTGAAGTCTGTCTTCAGACCCCCACCCCACCGGCGATCTAATAAACTTGCTCCGTCTGAACTTTGATCTGTCTCCGAGCCTCACTGAACCGGGACCTAACACTTTCTACTCCCCACTCTGTCTTAGCAAGCAGCTGATCATGTGACTTTGCTCAGCCTGTCATATGCTCTGTCCCGGGACTTTGACTTTGAGACTGTGTTACAAGGACATTCTGGCAGCAACAAGGATGAAGCAGCCCCTTCCTTGGTGTGATATCTGCTCAGGGTCATTCTCCTCACCTTCTGGGGCTCCCTTGGACCTGCCTATGTTCCAAGTCTGGTCATTTCAGTCCAGTCTCCAGGCAATTCTGCGAGCCCCGACCTCCTTCCCAAACATTCCCTCCTTTTAAAATTTAAACTGGCTAGAATCCTTACTTCCCATCCCCTCTTCTACATTGCCATGATTTCTCTAATAGGAAAGCGTGTTCTCTGAACCAGCCCTGAATTTGAGCTATTCACTTACAAGACTGTGAGCTCCTTGAGGACAGGGGCCGAGTCATAGGTGGCATTGTAACTCCCTACCTAGCTCAGTGCCTGGCATATAGCAGGTACTTAGTAATTGTGTGTTGAACAAGTGAATAATTGATGAGTGTTAAGGGTTGAGTTGTGTGCCCCGCCCCGCCCCCCCCAAAAGACATGTTCAAATTCTAACCCCTGGTTCTGTAACTTTGACCTTATTGGAAACAGGGTCTTTGAAGATGTGATTAGTTAAGATGAGGCCAAACTGGTATCCTTATAAGGAGAGGAAATTTGGACTCAGAGACAGACAGACACCAGAATGATGGTCACGTGAAGCTGGAGGAGGCAGAGATTGGAGTGAAGCATCCACTAGCCAAGGAACTCCAAGGACTGCTGGCAAACACTGAAGCTACCAGAGGCAAGAGAGGATCATTCCCCGCAGGTTCTAGAAGGAGCATGGCCCTGCAGACTCCTTGGTTTGGAACTTCTAGCCTCCAGAACTGTGAGACAATGAATTTCTGTTGTTATAAACCATCCAGTTAGTGGTACTAGGAAACTAAGACAATGAGTTAAATTGAATTAAGGTGATTTCTTCTTTTAAGACATTGCACTGTTACAGATCCCTCCCCCCGCCCATTTCTATTTACTTATGGTATAGAAACTAAAGACTGCAAGGGAAAAGAAAAGTCATGATTGTTTTATCTCTCCTTTTCACTACTACTGTTAACTTTCTTCTCTTAAACCCTTTTCCAGAGTGTTCAGAAGCACACAGCAAAGATTTCAGTTTCCTTTCCTTCCTCCTGGTCCTGCCAGCATGGCCATAGAGAAAATAACATTATACAGCTTTTACTATCAAGCAAGCTCCCCACTGGTGGGAGACCAAGGCAAATGAAAATCCCACCCAGAGAAAAAGGGATCCTAGAGAGGCCAGCAAAGTACTCTGGGAGCATAGAGCAGGAAGAGGGAGGGTCCTGTAAAAGGGATTGGGGCCACTTCACAGGGCAGGAGACTAAAGGGGTTGAAGGAGAGGAGCAAAGCTGAGTGGTAAGAGCAGGCACTCTGGAGCCAGATGCCTGCATTCAAATCCTGCCTCCAGCACCTACCTGCTAGCTTGGGGCTCTTGAGCAAGTGTCTGTGCCTCAGTTTCTTTATCTGTAAAATGGGATAGTAATGGTACCGACCTCATTAAGGTCTGGTGAGGATTAAATGAGTTAATATTTGTAAAACCTTAAAACAGCCATCTGTCATTGAGTGAGCACTCTGTAAGTGGTCAATAAATAAAGCATTGGATGAACAGGAAGACAAGCGTGTAGGAAAGCATTCCAGCTGCAAAACCACTGTGCAAGGTTAGGGGGCATGCGTGACAAAGGGGGAGCTTGCTGGAGCATGGCGTGCACAGAGGAGGGGCATGAGTGGCAGCAGGGGGCTGAGGCTGGATTGAGGAGCATGCCTAAAATGGAGATGGTTAAACCACCCGAGGCGGGCTCAAGACCACCTCCAAAGTGCAAACCACCCCACGTACACAGTATGGCTGGCGACTTTCCCAAGCAGTAACCCCGGTTTGGAGCCAGTGACAGCAGCAGGCACGCCATGAATCCGGCTCTCTGAGTTAGGACACGGATAGGAATAGACTGTAGGGAAGAACTTGGAGTGCTTCTAAAAGGGAAAACCTGGAAAAACTCTTTGACATGGATTTTTAAAATCCTCTCGTAGAAGGGGAGGGAGGGAGGCCTTGCTGTGTTTGAGGCAGCCTGCACATGTCTGAAGCAGGCCTGCTAGAGAAAGATTGGCACCGGCACTGGGAACTGAGTCAAGAACCCTAAATCACACCTTGGTTCTTGCTGTGCACCTCTCAGTGAGTCAGTTAACATGGCTGGAACCCTGGCTTCTCCTTCCTCCCAAATGTGGGCAAAAACCACCTTTCTATGCTAGGAAAATCAGGGCATAAATCACTTTGTGAGAAAGAGGGTGCCAAGTCCTGCTGGATAGTAATACCACATGCAAACATCCCCACAGCCTCCCCAACCACCACACACAATTCCCAAAGCCACACTTAATCCCTTTTGAAAGCTCTGCACACATATCACTCTGCTTACCCCTCTCCCAAGAGGGCAGACTCGATTAATTCCGAACTTCTCAACAGCTCTAAGATCGTTTAAACTTGGAAATGGCAATGTCGTCATTCTGCTTGGTGGCAGGTTGGAAGGCCTGGCTCACCCAGAACTCAAACCCACAGAAGAGTGGAGTAGAGAACAGGCTTACCCAGGCCCAGGCAGGCTTCCCCAGCCTTTGGCAGCATTGCAGGCAGGGCCACGGGGATAAGTGAGATTTAATGCTCTGATCAGTGTGGCAAGGAAGGGCTGTTTTTCCTCATTTTGGAAACCTCCTTTAAAAACAAATGTGCAAATAATCTATGTACTTTATAAAAACATTAGAAAATACAGCCAAAAGAAAAAAAAAACCCACAAATTACCTGCAATCCCACTACCCATAAAAATCCACAGTTAGCCTATGTAATATACACTAACTGTTAACATTTATATCTTTTGCTAACATATTGTCATAGGTGTCTTCCAGACTTCTTTCTATATATCTGTATATATTTTTTATAAACTAAGACTCTTATTGAATATATTATTCTCTAAGTTACTTTTCTCAATTAAAAATATACAATAAGCATGTCTCTGCCTTCCAATGTTGCTTTATAGCGCAATTTTTAACGACAGACTAGTATTTCAATATATAATAGCATAACCCTCTGAGCTCTGAGGGAGAGAGGAGCCCTGCTCACACTAGCTTAAGCACCGTTGAGGGTATGTATTGGCTCTTGTAACTGAAAAGACCAGAAGTAGACTTTAAGCATGACCGACGCAAAGACTCAAACAACCTCCTCAGAGCTCAGCCTTCCTCCGTCTCTCCCTTCCGTGTCCCTTTGCGTTGGCTGTTCTCAGGTGGGCTCTCTTTGCTGCATGCTTGAGCACATTCAGCAGAGGGCCTCCCTGGGCCAACTATTCCAACAAAAAGCCCCTGTGTGGATGCCTCTTGGCTCGGCTTGGTCATGTGCCCATCCCCTAATCCGTCACTATTGTGAGGGGGTGGATGTTCTGACTGGCCAGCCTGGGTTCCTAGATCTGGGTTGAAAATTTGGCTCTTCCTGCATGTATTAGTCAGGGTCCTCTAGGGAAACAGAATCAACAGGAGATATCCGTCAATAATATGAGATTTTAAGAGAGTCTCTCACGCAACCGTGGGATGCACAAGTCCACGCTCCACAGGCAGGCTGCAAACCAGTGGCTCCGATGAAAGTCCAACGAAGGGTCGTTGATGAGTTTCTGGGAGAAGTTGCCTGTCCAACGAAGAGCTGGGAAATTCTCTCTGAATGTTGAAATCACTTCCCCTTTTAAGACATTCAACTGATTGGATAAAAGCGCCAGCCACTGATGATGTAATCTCCCTGATTGATGCAGATGTAATCAGCCATCCACGCAGTAAACTCACTGGTGATTGAAGTCCATAAATGCTCTTGTATTACAATTAGCCCAGTGGTGTTGGAACAAACACCTGGACACAATTACCTGGCCGAGTTGACACATTAGCCTAACCATTATGCTGCACTAGGAAAGGAGTTGCTTCTCAAGGAAAGTTGGGGTGCCTACTGCTGTAAGAATAAAAACAGTTGCTAGGCTGACCGAAAAATAGAATGCTCACTACCCGTAATAGCCACTCTTCTTTACTGAGAGTTCCATGTGGGTCTGGCACCATTCTAGTCATGTTACAATATCTCATATAAACCTCAAGTAATCTTATAAGATTTTATCACTGTTTTATAGGAAGCTGAAGCTTGACAAGGTTAAATAGTTTGTCCAAGGTCTCAGAGCCAGTAGATGGCAGGAATAGGTCAAGAGCCGAGGTTGCCTGATTCCAGAATCAGAACTTGCCAGTGCTGTATTTTCCTGGACATACCATGGTTTACTTAACTGATCCCTATTGCTGAAAGTTGTTGAACTCAATGGACTGAGGATGCTAATGGAGCTAAAGACTTGTTGCCATTGGATATCAGAGGGAGTTAGCTGGAAAGATAGGAGATGGTGATCAGAGAGGGGTGGATAAAATTAAGATTATAGGTAGGGCAGAAGAGGCTGATAATGATAAGGTTGAGGGTATAAGAATGTTAGTAGATGGCTGAGATATAAGAGCCTAGGAGGAGGAAAGATCAAGGAACTAAGAGGCCAGGGCTGGAAGGATTATTTGGCTGGGCATTGAAATCACCAAGAAATAGGTCAGCAGTAGTGATGGAAAGAATGACAATGGACCAGAAACTAGAGTCTTAGAGAAATGGTGGGAAGTGATCAGGGGTCTGGTGATGACTACAACCAGGAGAAGTGGTGGGTGGTATCATCTCTTCACATGATCTTCAAAGCTGGTGGTCCTCGGGGAGGATGGGAGTTACAGCAAGAGGGTAAAGGGAACAGAGAGAAAATTTTGACAGTATAGAGGGTTTTGCTGATAATGGTCAATAGATTTTGGAAGATGTACTGGTAAGTGGGAAGATGGGAGTCGGGGCCTGATCAAGGAAAGTACAGTCTTGGTGATGACTTGGAACCTTCTTGTACTGCCTGTCAGATAAAGAGATAAAGAACCTGATGGGTGAGTCTTGATGATATTTGTAAAATATCGGCTGAGGCTGAGAGTATTGCCAAGCAGGCCTGGATGAAAGCTCCAGGCTCCTTCTTCACTCCTTCCAATGGAAGTGTCTGATTATTCTTATTTAGGGACTACCATATCAGCTCCCCAAACCAGTTCTCTCCTCCAAATAATTTCTCTAGGCCTAACACATCTTCACTTTGGCAAGGTTGCATTAGACAGGCTAGACCAATAGTCAAAATCCTAGAATCAAGCTCTTGTTACAACAGACTCATATGAGCATCTATATAGGATACAAAAGACATAAAGACTCACCCTTTTTACCCTTAAGAACTTTATTAAAATTTGAGGTATAATTGACATACCATAAAATTCACCCTTTTAAAGTGTGCATTTCAGTATTTTTTGGTATATTCTCAAGGCTGTGCAACCATCACCACTATCTAATTCCAGTATATTTTTATCACTCCAATAAGAAACTCCATACCCTTTATAGTCACTCCCTATTTGTTCCCACCCCCCACCCCCCAGCTCCTGGAAACCATTAATCTCTTTTTCTCTATGGATTTTTCTATCCTGGATATTTCATATGAATTGAATCATTAATTTTGTGGCCTTTTGTGTCTGGCTTCTTTCACTTAGCATAATAATTTCAAGATTGATCCATGTTGTAACATGTGTCAGCACTTCATTCCTTTTTAAGGCCAAATAATATTCCATTGCATGGACATAGAAAATTTTATTTATCCACTCATCAGTTGATGGACATTTGGATTTTTTCTACTTTGGGGCTATTATGAATAATGTTGTTATGAACAGTTGTGTACACATTTTATGTGAGCATATGTTTTCATTTCTCTTGGAGAACTTGTCTCTAGCTTGGTAAGAAGGATTCTGAGAGTCTAAATTCATGTCTTATAAATATCATGAGATCTTTCCCCTCAAAAAAAATGCCAAACATTCCCATATAAATGTTTTCCCATTTATATGGAAACATTGTGTTCTAATCCATTAATGAAATGAAAATCTTACTTTTAGGTGATCACTTGTCCACACAGAGTCTAGAGAAGGAGGACATGGATCCTTCCTTTATTACTGAATTGCATTACCTGTCCATGTGAAGTTTACCTTAGTAGGCCTTTGGGAGCTCCATCTAGGAGGTCTTAATACCCTTCTGCCCTTCCCCCACAGACCTGGCTCTCCATTAATAAATAAATATTAATTATGGTGCTGGGGAAATAATGGAGAACAAAATTAACATAGTTTCTGCATGCATGGAGCTTACAATCTAGTTGGGAACATTTGTTACATTTAACAAAGACTCCTGAAGTGGCTCATGGAATAGAAAGAAGAATTGAACAAATGAGCCTGGCATTAGCACAGAAACCAGAACCAGGAATCCAGGGCTGTGTGAATGCCATGCTCTGAGTATCTTGTTTCTGCTCCTCTCCCTGAGTTGGTTTCCTTCTCTCTGACCAAATTCTTTCACATGGTGGAAATGGGCAGCTCTGAGCTCTCAACCTTCAGCTTCAGAACCAGAAAAGAAAGGAACTCCTCTCACTCAGCTCCACTTTGAAAATCTCAGGAAAGGCTCTGATTAGACTTTCTTCCTGAGGAAGGGAGGTGAAATACTTTACCAGCCTAGGTCATGTGCCACATCTGTTGTTTGAAGGGTGGAATATGTTAGCCAGAGAAGGGAAGAGAGAATGAGCAGACAAAAACAGTAGATGCCCACCACATGGCCTGCTCTATTTTCCTATGATTGGGAAGGAATTCATGCCCAGAAAAAGCATAGAATTTGAGTGGCATTAAAATAGGAGAGATGGGCAGGGGCTAGAGCATGTTAATTCCTCTTATGCCATTGAAAGAAACTTGGACTATATCTTCTGCCCTTGGGAAGCCTTTAAAAAGTTTTAGCCGGGAAGGATATGCATTTTAGAATCACCAGCCTTAAAGACAAGAAGAGCAGATGGGGATTTTTGTAATTTCCCATGTGAGAGATGATAGGGTCTAAACCAAGATAGTGGAGATTGTGAAGAGAGAAGATATTGAAGATATGTTGCAAGAGCAAGTTAAAATAAACTCTGCTTGAAGATGTGATGGGTGAGGGAGAGGGAGGGCCAGGCATACACAAGTTCCCACTTAATAGGTGTTAAAAGTTCACCTATGATGAACTTCAGGCTCAAGGCAATCCAAAATCATGCCAGATAGAATTGAGTGCTGCAAATAAAAAGCAAAGTAAGACATAGTCCTTAGTTGCATTCCCCCCTTATGTTTGTTCACTCCTCAATCTTGAAAATTTTGGTATGGTGATGCCCACTCTGTTTCTGATTGAGAGGGGACTTAGATACAGGCCATTATACATTTTGTCAAAAAGCTATAAAATTGTGCAGTGCAAAGTATAAACTATAATGTAAACCACAGTTTAGGTTAGTAGCAATGCTTCAATATGTGTTCATCAATTGTGACAGATGGGGCAGATGGATGGAACTGCCTTGCTTGCAATGGTAGATACTCTGTTTTTTTTGGATCGGTGTTGTCCGTCATCATCCTTTTATCAGTTGTCCTGGGTAAGTCCAATGAACTGGTGAGTAGCTATTGCAACTGTGCTGAGATTCAGGGCTCAACCAGCATATGAACAGATCGAAGATTTAAGCCTCTGGGACATATATTTATGAATATGGTGCTAACTATAGGTTCAAATAAAAGGGGCAGAAGAGCCATGTGTAGGGAAATTATAAATGAGTCTAACTCTGTTACACTGGGTAGCATATATTCCAAAGTAAGGCCCACTGAAAGGGTGCCTAATTCCTGAGATTATCTGCCCTGTTTATAGTATCTAGATATCTCTGGAGCCCTCAGGGGCCCCCCTGTTTGAGGAGCTGTTTACTGTGGCAATCACTGAAATCCTCCTGAGACATGCTTAAGCATATCCTCTGGAATGACCTTCCGACTCACTTTGAAGTCTCTTAGCCATAAAAACTCATTTGTATTTAATATTTCCCCCTTTGGGGCAAGGTCTTTTTCCAAATGCATCACTAGTTGTCATTTAGTAATAATCCCTCAGTGCCAGGGAGGCTCATGCCCGGGAGTCATTCTCAGTCAGAAACAGAGTGGGCATCACCATCCCAGAATCATCAAGATTGAGGAATGAGCAAACATAAGGGAGGAATGCAACTATGGACTAAAGTAGACATTATTAATATTGTTATAGCAATGGAAGAACTAGTATCTTTGATAAAAAGAGGGAAGAATAGGTTGTAACATAGGAGCATTTTGGGGACACTGGAATTGCTCTACATGCCATTGCAATGATGGATACAGGCCATTATACATTTTGTCAAAACCTATTAAATTGTGTAGTGTAAAGTGCAAACTATAATGTAAACTATAGTTCATGGTTAACAGTAATGCTTCAATATGTGTTCACAATTGTAACAAATGTACCACACTAATGAAAGATGTTGTTAATGGGGGAAAGTCTGGGAGGGGGAAGGGGTGGGGTATATGGGAATTTCCTATATTTTTGTTGTAACATTTATGTAATCTAAAGCTTCTTTTAGAAGTAAAAGTGAAAATAAAAATAAAAAAAAAAGATATAGTCCCCAGGTCCCCCTAAGTTCTCAGCATATAGCTGCCTGCATGACCCAGACATAAGTTAAAGGTTAACAACCCTCCCCAGAGGGGAGCGAATGCATAGATGGTATCATAAACTATAATCTTCCCAAAGCAGTAAACATTCTTGGTAAACATCTTTCCTATGAGCATAGTGAAAACATCACCAACACCCCATGTGTATGTTTCACGTGACCCTAGCAGGATCTCTGTTCTTACACCCTATGGAATGTCCTTGATCTGAAACCCCTTATATATCAGCCCTCATTTTCTCATCTCTTTGCAGAGCACTATCTTTATTTTCTGAACCACCACCTTCAGAAATACTCTCCTGTCCCTAAGTCCCAATAAAGTTTATACCTGACTAAATACCCAGTGCATTCTTTGGTCTTGTGGCCACATCAACTTTTGCCCTTCAGGAGTTGGCTTGTAATAATTGGTGAGCTATGAGCCAGGAGACTGAAGGACCACTGGCAGTAGTGGGTATATGCTCAGGGAAAGGAGAATCCGCAGGGGAAATCCCAGGTTGGCCTGTAACATCCATGTGGAGCGGGTGGCTGTCCTCCAGGATGAGTAGGGACCGCCGAGAGAATATGGGGACAACCAAAAAGCTCTGGCAGTTATGCTGGCTCTGCTATAGCAGGTAGCAGAGCAGCTGCACTTAAATAAGGAAAAGGGAAGAGTTTAATGGGATGTTATTTTTGACAATGTTTTAAGTTTTATATACATTTTATTTTGATCAGAATTTTTATCAAGGTGTTAAAAAGAACTTTCAGTTTTGAATCAATAGCTTACTCCTGAACTTCAAGTCTGTCTAAATGTACTCCTGAAGAGTAATCCAGAATATAGGTATTAAATGTCTGTCTGTCTAAACTGCTAAATTTGTGCTGAACTGCATTTATACTGCTCAAGTATTCCTAACTGGTTGCTGGTTACTGATAAAAGTGTTTCCAAGAATGAGCTTGTACATTACAGGCAACACTGATTATAGAGATCTCAAAAGCTGTAAAAATCAGAGATGAAATGATGAAGAGCTTGGACACAGCCACACCAAAGGAGTGAGAATTATGAGTCAAATTAGTGAATTTTATGTTTCTGTTGGTGTGTCTTAACTCTTTTCGTGTTGTTTGTTTGGTGTATATTTTCATACCTCCAGATGGCAATATTAAATTAATAAATAAAAATTCTTAAAAGAGCTCTATTCAAATGGCCAAAAATTAAATAAGCACTTATATTGGTAAATGAATACTCCTGAAGCCCAAATTGGAGAAGCCAAACAGGATAAAAAGTCACATAAAATCTGAATAAAGAAACTATTTAAAGGAAAGAAACTAAAAAGTTTGCCCTGAATTCTTCCATAATCTTTCTATAGCCTATCCTACCCCCAGGGTCTTCGCCTAACATTGACTGAATTCCAGTAAAACCAGTTGAGGAAACTAAGGGGATGGGCTGGGTGTGGAAAGATAAGGGAGATATGTGGTTAGCCTAGAATTCTGTCTACTAGGCTTGGAATTTAAATGATAGGAACAGAGGGGATATTACAGAATAAGCCTTGTTTTGTATAGTCTGTCCTATAATTTCCCAATTAAATTTTAACAGTTTTTGAGATGACAGTAATAATACAATGGCCAAATTTCAGTAAGTAAAGAAAAAGTCCTTGAAAGCTATGGAAAGATTTTTCTAAATAATGATTAAAACAAATTAAACAATTATAATATATTCTCCAGAAACTGGCAATCAGTATGCCTTTAAGGTTATTCACAATTTTAGAATTTTTTAAAAGAAAACAAAAGGAAAAAAACATTTCTTGCATAAACTATAATTGTTCCAATTTTATTTAGCTTGGGTATAATCTCCCTAGGTTTATATGGATACTAATAAAATAAGGTAGTATTAAGTCTGTTAAATCTTTAAGATGATGAAAATTGTAAGTTTTTGACTAATGAAATTATTACAAACCTTTCTTAAAAAATTGTTTTTGCTAAATTGAATAGTTTTTTTTCCTTCACAGAACAGAATGAAGGATATAAGACTTAAATAGACACAGAAGTAAAGGTTTTGTGGAAGTGAATTCATAGTCAATGCTGACTAAAATTTGATAAGTTTGCTTAAGGGAATGTGTTTTGTCCTAAGATAAGATGGCTGGTTTTCATAAAATCAGGGTGGAAATATGTAAGACAAGGCTTGAATGAATATAGAAAGTTGTAGAAGGTAGCATTAAGTAAGGGAATGTGTTTTGTAAAAGTGAAATTTGTCTTGAGATGAAGTAACTATAGTCTATGTGGTTATGGATAGTTATGAGAAGTTTGCAAAAGCATTTTCTAAACTGAAATATTTAAATGGCTAATTCCAGGAAGCCATTATTAATTAGAAACCTAAACTGATGTTGATAAAAAGTAGCTTCATAACAGAGAAACCTGTCAGAGGCCACCTCAATCTGCATGTTAAGGTGGTGATAAGGGGAAGATAAATATTGATTCCATTGGGAATCTTAGGTTTTCAAAAAATAATGGAGAAAGTAGTTTCTCCTATACTACTAAAGTAAAATACCTGTTAATTAACATAATCATGGTTAAGGTGTAGAAGTAAAAAGTGAAATACTGAAATGGTTGGGTTCGTTTAATATGTTATAAACTGCATTGGAAGTATTTAGAAAGTGTACAGAAATTAGAAGAGATGCACTTTGGTGTTGTCAGACTCTCTTGTGCATTCAGACCAGGCCCTGTATCCTGCATAGTGCCTCTCCATTTGAGTTATTGGCTAGGCTGGTCACTACAACCCCTAAAATAATAAAAGGATCTACCACATCTCTGGACATGGCTCCTGAAGTGGATTTAAAGTATGTTGCAATTTCGGACTCCTGCAGCAGCTGGTGATGGCTAGATATGGCCAGATTTACAATGGACATTGCCTCCAAACTGACTCTGAAGGGCACTATGCACCAGGCTGCTGAAACACTGGAGCTTCCCTCCAAGGGCCAATGGTGCTGTAGCATGCTGGCTGTGTGAAGGATATATCAAGTGGAGCAATAATTACCAGAGTAATGTGAGTAGAATTTAAACAAACACAATTGGCATTATGGCCTGCTCCCATGGAGAAACAATATGTATGGTATTGCAATCCTGGAGCTTAGATCTATTAACTGCAGCTCCAAGAGGAACTTGTGCATTGGTTAGTATTAAGTGCTATACCTGTATACCTGGTAAATATAATATCTCTTCTATTCTAGATCATATGCAGAAGGATATTGAACATTTAAAAGTCTTTGTAAACTTAATTCATTTTCTAAGTAATTAATGAACATGCCTATAAGATAAAAGAATAGCTCTCTTAAGTATTGTCTTTATTTTGCTTGCCATATGCTTATCTTTTGTTGCCTATACTGTCTTTGTGAGTTTATATCTAGGGCAGTGCCTCTCTTCATACCTTTCTTAGTTGTCCTAGGCATAACTACCACTGTGGGCACTGGGGTTGGCAGCTTCCTAGACTACATTTGAAACTTAAAAGATCAAGCCCATCAGCTTCGGGAGGATGTAGCCTCTGGAGGCACAAAGTCTTCCTCATTCCCATGATCCAGTATGTTATGGCTGGCCCCCTTTTGGGGGCTGATTACCACCATTTTTTAAAATCCTTTTAATATCTTCAAAATAGAATTTAGGAGTTGGGTTGTAATAGTGGGTATCACCATCCCAAAATTGTCAAGATTAGGGAATGAGCAAACATAAGGGGAGAATGCAACTATGGACTAAATTAGACTTAGTATTTTTCTAGCAATGGAGGAACTAGTATTATTGACATAAAGGCAGTGGCCACCAGAGGTTCTGAGAGGAGGGAGAGGAAAGATTAGGTATAACATGGGGCGTTTTTGGAAAACTGGAGTAGTCCTACATGCCATTGCAATGACAGATACAGGCCATTATACATTTTGTCAAAACCTATAAAATTGTGCAGTACAAAGTATAAACTGTAATGTAAACTATAGTTCATGGTTAGTAGCAATGCTTCAATATTTGTTCATCAATTGTAACAAATGTACCACATTAATGAAAGATGTTGTTAATGGGGGAAAGTGTGGGATGGGGTGAGGGAGAGGGTGGGGTATAAGGGAATTTCCTGTATTTTTGATGTAACATTTATGTAATCTAAAGCCTCTTTAAAAATAAAAAAATTAAAAAAAGACATAGTCCTTGTCTCCAAGAAGCTCCCTAAATGTTAGAAAGCCAAGATAAGTATATGAGACATTTATAGTACAAGGTCAATTAAGTCAAATGTAATATGTGAGGAGATTGGAAGGAAAGGATACTCTCATTTCGTTGGTTGATGAAACTAGGCATCATAAAAGAACAATATTTAATAAGAGTTTTAAAGAATGGGAAGGATTCCTACAAGTAAAGAGTTGGTGGAGGGCATTTCAGACAGGAGAAATGGGGTGATCAAAGACATGGCAGTGGAAAAACACATATTATATCTGGAGATCATGAGTGATTCATTTGACTCAATGTTAAGATGCATGCTTAGAAGATTTTGCAGAATTGGAAGCCAAAACTGAGAGAAAGTGGGACAAAAGTAGAAATGGAAAGAAGGAAAAAATCAAAAGGAACAGGGGAAAGATTCAAAGGTGACCCTAGGGTTTGAAGCTCAGGAGATGGGAGCTTGATGGATCTGTTAGCTTTGCTGTGTAACAAACCACACCAAAATTCAGTGCCTTAAAACAACTAATATTTTTTTCATTAAAAAATTTATTGAAGTATATCATTCATACATGAACTTACATAAACAATAAGTGCATAGTAAAAGTTGTAAACTTACAAAACAAACATGTATAACATCATATAGGGCTCCCACACATCACTCCACCACCAATACCTTGCATTGTTGTGAAAAATTTGTAACAAAGTATGAAAGAACATTGTTAAAGTATAACTACTAACTATAGTTCATATCTTACATTTGGTGTATTTTTCCCCAAACCCACCCTATTTTTTTTTGCTCATAAGCCATACAATTGATCTAAAGTGTACAATCAATGATATCTGATATAGTCACAGGTTGTGCATCCATCACTTCAATCACTATTAGAGCATTTTCATTACTCCAAAAAAAGAAGAAGAAATTCATATGTTAACGGTACTAATTACAAATCCTATGATGTGCTTTCACCATTTCTATTCATTTCTACACATTTACAACTTTTAACCTATTCTACACAGATTAAACCTCAGCTTTCCATTCTCTAACCACATTCCATTCTCTGGTGACTTATATTCTAGCTACTAACTCCATGAGTTTGCTCATTTTATTTAGTTCATAATAGCAAAATCATACAATATTTGTCCTTTTGTGCCTGGTTTGCTTCACTCAACATAATGTCCTCCACATTCATCCATGTTGTCAAAAGCTTCACAACTTCATTTCTTTTTGCAGCTGAATAATATTCCATTTAATTTTTATTTTTTTTATTTTATTGTGGGTAAAAATCAAATTTTTCACAATACAAACTAATATTTGTAAAAGGAATATATATGTAGCACAGTTTGTTTATCCATTCATCAGTTGATGGAAAACAGATTCTTTCCATCTTTTGACAATTGTGAATAATTCTATGAGCACCAGTGTGCAGATGTCTGTTCGTGTCCTTGCTATCAGTTCTTCTGGGTATACATCTAGTAGTGGTATTGCAGGGTCACATGGCCAATCTATATCTAACTTCCTTAGGAACTGCCAAACAAACTTTCACAGTGGCTGTACCATTCTACATTCTTACCAACAGTGAATAAGCGTTCCTATCTCTCCACATCCTCTCCAACACTTATAGTTTTCTGTGTTTTGAATAGTGGCCATTCTAGTAGTTGTGAAAGGATACCTCACTGTAATTTTTTTCCCTTCCACCCCCTGCCTCGTTGTTGTTTGCACTGGCTGTCTGCTCTCTGTGTCCATTCACTGTGTGTTTTTTCTGTGTCGGCTTGTCTTTTCCTCTCTTCTTTCTCTCTCTCTTTTTTTTTTTCTTAAGAGGCACCAGAAACTGATCCCACGACTTCAGGTGTGGGAGAGGCACTCAATTGCTTGAGCCACCTCATCTCCCTGGTCTGCTGCGTCTCTGTCTCTCCTCTGCATCTTCCTTTGTTGCATCATCTTGCTGCGCCAGCTCTCCGCTGTGCAGGCTGTCAGCTATCCATGGCGTGGGCCAGCTTGCCTTCACCAGGAAGCCTCGGGAATCGAACCCCAGGCCTCCCATATAGTAGATGGGAGCCCAATCGATTGAGCCACATCCACTTCCCTCATTGTAGTTTTGATTTGCATTTTCCTAATAGCCAGTGATGTTGAACATTTTTTCATGTTTTTTGTTTTGTTTTGTTTTGTTGCCATTTGTATTTTTTTCTTAAAAAAAAGGGGTGGTGGTGGTGGTATTCAGGTCTATAGCCCCTTTTTTAAAAAATTTTTTAATTTTTTAAAAGATACTTAGATTACATAAATGTTACACAAAAAAATATAGGGATTCCCATGTGCCCCACCTCCCACACCTCCCACAACTTCCCACATAAACATCCTTCATTAGTGTGGTACATTAATTGCAATTGATAAACACATCCTGGGGCCCTGCCACTAAGCATGGACCATAGTTCACATTGTAGGCTATACTCCCTCCCACACAGTTCTGGCATGTTATGTGATGATATAAAATGGCCCATATCTGTCGTTGCAATGTCACTCAGGACAATTCCCAAGTCCTGAAAAAGTCCCTGTATTACACCTGCTTTTCCCTCTCCTGCCCCCAGAGTCTCCAGTGGCCACTGGCTCCACATCAATGTTGTAATTTCTTCCATTGCTTGAATCACAATATGTCTACAGTAGAATACTAGAAAGTCCACTCTAGTCCATAGCTCTTCCCCCAATCCTGAGGAGTCTGGGATGGTGATGTCCACTTCACCTCCAGTTGAGAGGGGGCTTATATCCCATGGGGAAGATGGATGGGAATATCCTGCCTGCAGCTGCAGACACTCTCCATTCCCTGGGATGGCCATTGTCCATCATCATCTCCCTGCCAGTTGTCCTGGGTGAGTCCAATGAGCTGTAGAGTAGGAGTTGCAGCTCCACCAAGGTTCCGGGCCCAGCTGGCACATGGATGGCCCAAAGACTCAAGTCTCTGGATGTACACCTACAAACTCCAGCACCAAGTATAGGTTTGAATAGAAGGAACAGATGAGCAATGTGCAGCGAGGACATAATTGAGTCCAACTCTTGTCACTCTCAGGAGCACAAACTACAAAGTAGGGTCTACTGGCAAGGCACCAAACTCCTGAGCTATCCGCCTTGACCATAGGACCTGGGTGTCTCCAGAGCCCTAGGAGCCCCACTATTTGGGGTGGTATCCATTTTGGAAGTCTATGAGATCCTACTGAGATGTGCATAAGCGTTACCTCTAGGATGACCTCCTGACTCACTTTGAAGTCTCTTAGCCATATAAACTCATTTGTCTTTACCTTTTCCCCCTTTTATTCGAGGTCTTTTTCCAGTCACATTGCCAGTTGGCGCTTGGTAGCAATCCCTCGTACCAGGGAGGCTCATCCCCGGGAGTCATGCCCCATGTTGGGAGGAAGGTAATGCATTCATATGTTGAGTTTGGCTTAGAGAAAGGCCACATTTTTTTTTTAATTTTAATTTTTTTTATTTTATTGTGGGTAAAAATCAAAATTTTCACAATACAAACCAATATTTGTAAAATGATATATAAATATATATGCATATATGTGCATTTGCTTACATAAATGTTATTTTTATATATATAGAGAGAGAAAGGCCACATTTGAGCAACCAGGATGCTCTCAGGATGCAACCCTTAGGCACCCCATAACAATAGGCTAAATTTCAATTTCAAGAGCAAAGATCCATAAGTTATCAATATCAAGGGCTCATCAGTGGATCATCCTCCTTTGCCAGTCACTGCCCCTGCACTTGGGGGACTGTTGCTGCTCCCTTAGAATTCTCCAGGATGGGAATTCAGTATTCTATCGTTTATTGAGTGATTCTCCACCCACTGTGACAATGCCCTGTGAACATTTGAACATTTTTATATACCTTATATGTATGCTCAGGTGAACTTCTCCCATGTATCCCCCATCCCTGATACCCCACACCAACGATCCCCCCCTGCCCCAGTTGTAACCCTTCTGTGTTCTAAAGCTTCTTCAAAGATGAAGCCATTTCAATAGCCAAATATAATTAATAAGAAAATGAAATAGTAATGATAAGATTAATTGTAAGAGATAAAATACATAAAAATTAAATTAAAAGATTGGGATATCAAAAAATGAAAATTATTAAAAAAATTTTTTTGACATTTTTCCTTTCATTACTGCAAAATCTGGTGTCCAGTCTGTACTGTGGCACCTTCCCCATCTCATTCCCCAGTGTCTCACTGTTTTTCATTTTGTTTTCAAAGAAGTTTTAAATCACAGCAAAGTCACACACAGAATACAGGAGGCTCTCATATACTCAACATCCTCCCCCTTTCCTTCCCCCCCATATTAATACCTTTTTATATGTGACTGGTAGCATTGTTATAACATATACAAATAGTGAAACGTAGCTACTAAATATTGCCAATGGTTTATACTCTGGTTTACATTTTAGACTGTACACTTTTATAAATTTTGATAATATTTACCATGTCCTGTGTCCATCACTGTAAGGTAATGCAGAACATTTCCATTGACCACTAAATACCCCCTGTTCAATCTATTCTATTCCTCCCTCCTCATCTCCCCAGGGCCCATGGTGACCCCCTGGCTTGATTCGTTGGATGACAAGATTCATAGTTACATGCGACAAGAGTGAGGTCTTGACACACTGGTTTGTCCTCGCCTATTAGGAATTGCTATAGCCCATTTTTAAATCAGGTCATTTGTCTCTTTACTGTTGAGTTGTGGGATCTCACCTATCATGGATATTAGACCCTTGTCAGACATGTGATTTCCAAATATTTTCTCCCATTGAGTAGGCTGACTTTTTACCCTCTTCACAAAGTCCTTTGAGATACAGAAGTGTTTAATTTTGAGGAGATTCCATTGATCTATTTTTTCTTTTGTTGCTCATCATTTGGGTATAAGATTTAAGAGATCCCTACCTTCTACAGGGTCTTGTAGATGTTTCCCTACATTATACTGTAGGAGTTTTATGGTCCTGGCTTTTATGTGTAGGTCACTGATACATTTTGAGATGATTCTTGTATAGGGAGTGAGATAGTGGTTCTCTTTCATTCTTTTAGTGATGGATATCCAGTCCTCCCAGCACCATTTGTTGAAGAGACTATTTTGTCCCAGAAAAGTAGACTTGGTAGGCTTATCCAAAATCATATGACCATGGAGGTAAGGGTCTATTTCTGAAACTTCATTTAAATTCCATTGATCAATGTGTCATTTTTTATGCCAATACCATGCTGTTCTGACCACTGTAGCTTTATAATACACTTCAAGATCAGGAGCATGAGTCCTCCAACTTCGCTCTTCTTTTTTAGGATGTTAAAGCAACTAGTATTTATTTATTTCACAATTCTGTGGGTTGATAACCTGGTCAAAATCAGGTGGTTTAAACCCAGTTCTTCTGTCTTGGCTGAGCTTATTCACACGTTTGCAGTCAGCTGCTGGCTCAGCTAGGGGCCAGCTGGTCTAGCTTGGCTTCAGCTGAGATGGCTTATATCTGCTCCACGTGATCTATCATTCTCCAGCAGGTTTGTTCACATGGCAGCTGGGCAGAGTTCCAAGAAAGAGAATTAAATACCACGAAGGCTCTTGCAGCCCAGGCTCAGACCTGGCACACTGTCACTGTTGCTGAATTCTACTGACAAAGCTCAGATTCAAGGGGAGTGCACAATGATTCCACCTCTTGTTGGGAGTTGCTTCAAAGTCACATAAAAAAAATTGTGGATATAGGAAAGGGTGAAGGACTGTTGGCTTTTTTGCAATACTCTTACTAGTAGAAAAGGAATTTAAGAAGACCATTTTGGGGTAGGATGATAAATTTAATTGCATCTGAGGTGATTGTAGGACATCCCAGTAGTAAATTACCATCTTAAGAGAGGTAAGGACTGAAAATATTGTATCTATGTGTGGTAGGTGTATATTCATGCATTTATTTATACCTTGACTCATTAAAAAAGGATTAGAATGGTCTACACAAAGATGCACAACAGAATAAAAAAATAGGGAAATTAAACTAAGGAAAAATAAAGGAAGTAAAATTAAATTAAATTTAAGCTGTGAGATTCCCAGACCAGAATGCTCCTTAATTTCACAGTCTCGCAGTGCTGCTTACCTTCCGTGATAGCACTTGGTAGCTGTGATTTTACCTGCATTCATGTGATTATTAACTTGTCTGTCTGTCCTACACCCTTTCCCCCTACCTTCCCATCCCAATCAGACTGTAAGCTTCATGAGGGAAAGGGTCTGGTTTATTTTTACTGACTGTTTTATCTCTAAGGCCTTGTACAGTTTCTAGAACTAAGTATTTGAATGAATGAGCATATAAATGAATGAACAAATAAATAATATACGAGGTTAAACATGCTCTAATAACACTGAAGTATTATATGGGTGGGGTGAGGGTGGGGGGAGGAGAACCAAAAGTTTTAATCTCAGAGAAACCATTTAGGAGCTCTTAAGGAGCTGGAATGGACCTGGATGGGAAATAAATTTATCCTGACATTCTGGGAGGGATAGTTCATAGCAATGTGGGAGAGCAGAAAGGGGCTGACAGTGCATTAGAGTTGACTCCTTAAGGAAATAATAATAGGTAACATTTATGTAGCACTTTATTAACTCATTTAATCTACACAAGCAGTGAGGTGGGAACTCTGCAGAGAGGTGAAGTAATCTGCCCTAGGTCACTGTGACGTGATCATGTGTACTTTGGGGTTCCTTTGCTAATACTTGGGTTTTCTTCTATATGACCCTCTGGATTCTGGATTCTGAATTCTGGACCCTTCCTTCCTTTAGCTCATGCCCTGGCTCCCAACTTTTGGCATGTTCTGACCTCTAGTCAGCACAGAATTCGATGTGGTTTGATTTCCAGCACCCATGGGGGCATTCACACTCAGCAGTGGAGCCTCGACCATTTCTATCATCTTATTGCTACTCACATCCTAATAGGGAAGACCCGAAATCCCCTCCTTTCCCTCAAAGACCCACTTCTTACTTGAACAGAGCTGCTCTCCGATTGTTTCACTTTTCATTGCTTGTATAGACTCCTGGAGTTGGCCAGTGCTATAGAGGTCCTTGAATTCAGAAATCTACTTAATAATAGCTCGGAAGAATGGCTTTCCAGCCTCTATTTGTATACTGCCAGTGAAGGATAATTCATCAACTCCTAAGATAGTACATTCCATTATTGCCTGCTGGAAATATCTTTCCTTACCAAAGCTGAAACTTAACTCCCTGTCGTCGTTCCTCGTTGAGAGTGGTATGCCAAGCAGCGGAGGGACAGTGGGAGCTGTCTGTCCCAACAGAAGGGAGTATTTTATCACTGAAGTTGTTCAGAATGTCCAGTGTGTGGTGCTCATAAAAGCAGGTGGA
>JAQZBX010040673.1:0-22596 GCA_029593785.1 Cabassous unicinctus | reverse complement strand
GCTGACGCCCCATGGAATAATTTCTCTTCATTAATCTCCTTCTGAGGAGCAGGAGAGGGAGGAGCAGATTTTACTTCTCTAGCTAAAAATATAGCCTCATGAGTGGGATCAAGGCAGTTTTTAAGCATGTTCCATAAAGGAAAGGCATTATGAGGAACTTGCTCGGGTCCCTCTTTTTTATAGTACTCCTTCATTTCTTCACCTATTCTCTGCCAAGTAGCAAGGTCAAGAGTTCCCTCCTCAGGGAACCGTGGAGAAACATACTGAATAAAATGGAAAAAATCAGTCAACTGTTAGATACTGACATTCCTCTGACTTTTAACATGTGATGTGTAATATTTACAAACATGCGCCGTTCTTTTGACTCTGTATTACCCATTCTTTTGAAACTTTCCTACTCTATCCTTACCTTCCCTTAAGGTAACTGGTAAAAACCAGCGGGGCTGCAGCACCCTTAGTAGGATCCTATCCCTTAACGAAGAAAGAGAAAGCTTACCTTCAGGTCCCTGTTCGGGCGCCAAATGCCGCAGTCCAGCTGAGGCATGAGGGAGCAGACTGAAGGTGGTTAAGGGAGTTGGCGAGAGTGATGAGTCACACACCAAATTGAGTGAGAATTAACGACTGACTTTATTGCAAAAT
The DNA here is from genome assembly GCA_029593785.1 of Cabassous unicinctus. Taxonomy (NCBI): domain Eukaryota; kingdom Metazoa; phylum Chordata; class Mammalia; order Cingulata; family Chlamyphoridae; genus Cabassous; species Cabassous unicinctus. The sequence continues at coordinate 21,957 of JAQZBX010040673.1, read as the reverse complement.
AAGCACAGTTTTTATATTCTATTTTTTGGCAAGCGTAAGCATTCTCTTTGTATAACTGACTTTAGATAAGCACTTTCAGTTTCATGGCAACAAGATGTAAACTTTTTATGGAACAGTAACTGTTGACTTAGTAGTCCCTATTCTGATGTCTTAGGATTAGATAAACTAGGATTGTGGTTAAAACTTTATAATAGACTTGTAGTTAAACTTTAATTCTTTATCTAAAGAGTCATCAAGACCCTAAACTATTCTTTGGGCAACAGTTTCCACCTACAGTATACTTTTGTATCCTTTGCTAAAATCTAAATAACCTGACAAGCTTAAATGTTCTAGAATAATTACTGAGATCATATGTGCTGTTTAATCATTACAAGACTATTGTTTTTTCTTAACTGTGTAAGTAATAAATTTAAACTATTGACGTTAGCAGTCAAATCACATTCAACAATAAACAGGCCATTGATTTCACATGCAGGTAGACAATTAAAAAAGAAAGCATTATTGTAAGACATTATGATTAACCCGCTGGGGGAAATAGAGGCCTCAATGATTTTTGGGGGGACTGTGCCTGTTTTAGGTCAGGACCATGCTAAACGGCAGCTGGATCTTACCCGTCATTGGAAACCATGGCAGCAATTGGCCAGGCTGCTGTCTTAGGTTGACCCAGCGGCTTTGCCGCAGAGAGAGAGAGAGAGGGAGGGTCCTGTTGCCCATTATTGACTAACCAGTCCAGCGCCCGATGAGGCATATTTCTCAAGGAGCTCAAAAAATGGCCTTTGTAAGAGTATAAACAGGGTGAAATTAGGCTCCAAGTCCTGAAGTGCTTAGTCTTCCTCCACAAGTCGGGTATCCTTGATCCCTTCTTGACCAGCCATGGACCTTGTCACATTTTTGGTCTTGACGAGAGCTAAGCACCTCCGTTGATGGCCGCCACATGATGGATGCAGGACATGGTAAATATCATCAAAAATTATTAAACTGTACCATCAAAATTGTCAACTATACTGTAAACCATTGACAATGTTTAGTAACTATATTTCACTACCTATATAACAGTTATAACAATGCTACCATCCACATACAAAAATGATTTAATATGGGGTGAGGAAAGGGGTAGGAGGTTGGGTATATGAGAGTCTCTAGTATTCTGTGTGTGACTTTGCTGTGACCTAAAACATGTTTGAAATTTACACGAAAATTTGGGAGATATTGGGGAGTGAGTGGGGGCAGGTGCCACAGTACAGACTGGACAGCTGATAATGCAGTGATAAAAGAAAAATGTTAAAAAATATATTTTTTAAAATTTTTTTCTTTTTTCCCATTTTTTGAAAATCCCAATCCTTTCATTTAATTTTATTTTTAGTGTTTGTCTTTAAGTTTTCATGTATTTTATCTCTTATATTTGAACTTATCATTATTATTTCATTTTCAGATTAATTGTATTTTGCTATTATGTGGGCTTCCTCTTGAAGAAAGTTTTGGATCACAGAAGGGTTACAGTGGGGGCAGGAGAGGACCATTGGTGGGGGGTGTCTGGGATGGGGGTTTCATGGGAGGAAGTTCACCTGAATATACATGAAAGACATATAAAATTGTTCAAATGATCAATCAGTGGAGCATGGTCACAGTGGGTGGAGAATCACTCAATAAATGAGAGAATACTGAATTCCCAGCCTGGAGAGCTCTGTCACATTCTCAAAGGGAGCAGCAACAGTCCCCTGAGTGCAGGGGCAGTGTGTGGCAAAGGAGGATGGTCCACTAGGGTTTTTGTTATTGATGATTGGCCTTACAAGTCTTTGGTCTTGTAATTGAAACTTAGCCTACTGTTATGGGGTGCCTAAGGGTTGCCACCTGAGAGACTCCTTGTTGCTCAAATGTGGCCTCTCTCTAAGCCAAACTCAGCATATGAATGCATTACCTTGCCCCCAGTGTAGGACATGACTCCTGGGGGTGAACCTCCTTGGCAATGTGTGATTAATTACAAGTATCAACTGGCAATATGACTGGAAAGAGACCTTGAATAAAAGAGGGAAAGGGTAAAGACAAACGAGTTCTTATGGCTAAGAGACTTCAAAGAGTGTTGGGAGGTCATCCCAGAGGAAATGCTTACGCACACCTCAGTAGGATCTCATAGAACACCAAAGTGGATATCACCCCACACAGAGGGGCTCCTGAGGGCTCTGGATACACCCAGGTCCTATATAAGGGGGGATAGTTCCAGAGATTGATACCTTATCAGTGGACTATACTTTGGAATCTGTGCTCCTGAGAGTGACAGAGTTGAATTCAAATAAGTCCTCCCTACACATGGCCCATCAGTCCCTTCTGTTCAAACGTATGCTTGGTGCTGGGGTTTGTAGGTGTATTTCCAGAGACTGGAGTCTTTGGCCTGCCCATGTGCCAGCTGTCCCTGGAATCTTGGTGGAGCTTCAACTCCTACTCTACAACTCAGTGGACTCACCCAAGTCACCTGGCGAGGAGATGATGATGGTCAATGGACATCCCAGGGAATGGAAGGAGTCTGCAGCTACAGGCAGGATAATCCCATCCATCTTATCCATTGGATATAAACCCCCTCTCACTTGGGTTTGAGTGGATATCACCATCCCAGACTCCTCAGGATTGGGGAAGAGCTATGGACTAGAGTGGACTTACTGGTATTCTGTTGTAGACAAATTGTGATTCAAGCAATGGAAGAAATTACAACATTGAGGTGGAGCCAATGGCCACTGGATGCTTTTGGGGCAGGGAGAGGAAAATGCAATTGTAATACAGGGGCTTTTTTGGGACTTGGGAATTATCCTGAGTGACATTACAATGACAGATATGGGCCATTTTACATCAGCATATAACATGCAGAATGTGTGGGAGAGAGTGTGGTCTACAATGTGAACTATGGCCTATGCTTAGGGGTAAACTCCAGGATGTGTATATCCATTGCAGGTGATGTGCGATACTAATGGAAGATGTTTATGTAGGAAGTTTGGGATGTGGGGAACATGGGAATCCCTGTAATTTTTGTGTAACCATTATATAATCTAAGCCTCTTTTACAATATAAAATAAGTAAACAAACAACAACAACAAAAAGGTTAAAAAAGCTTCCTGCTCAATGAGAGAAAGTATTTGGCAATCACATATCTGATAAGGATTTAATATCCATGATATAAAGGAGATCATATAAGTTAACAATAAAAAGACTAATTATCCAATTCAAAAAATGGGCAAAAGACTTGAAAAGACAACTATACAAAGAAGAAATACAAATGGTGAAGAAACACATGAAAAAATATTCAACAGCATTAGCAATTAGGGATATGCAAATCAAAACTACAATGTGATATTCTACACCTAGTAGACTGGCTGCTATTAAAAAGTCAGAAAACTGTAAATGTTGAAGAGGATGTGGAGAGATAGGAATGCTTATTCAGTGTTGGTGGGAATGTGGAATGGTACAGCCACTGTGGAGGAGTGTTTGCCAGTTCCTAAGGGATTTGAATATAGACTTGCCATTGGACCCAGCAATACCATCACTAACTATATACCCAGAAGAACTTAGAACAGTGACACAAATACACACCTGCACACTGATGTTCATAGCAGTGTTATTTATGATAACCAAAAGTTGGCAACAACCCAGGGGTCCATCAAATGATGAATGGATAAACAAATTTTGGAGTATACACACAATGGAATATTATGCAGTGATAAGAAGAAATGAAGTCCTGAAACATGACAATATGGATGAACCTGGAGTACATTATGTTGAGTGAAGCAAGCCAGACACAAAAGGACAAATACTGCATGATTTCCTTATTATGAATTAAATATATTATGTGAAATATAAATATATTATGTGAAATATGAATATGCATGGAATTGCATATTTAAGGCCATTTTTCTTTGAATCTGATCAAACATAAGTTAATACTACAAAATAGTATCAGACAAAAAAAACATGCTAAATGAACAATACAAGACACAGGGTACTACATATTGTTTGATTTCACTTATATGAAATGTAAATATAAATCAATTTTAAAAAATGAAATAAGATCAGTGGTTATATAGGTCTGAGGAAAGAAATTGGTTTTTTTTTGGAGTAATGAAATGGTTCTAAAATTTTTGAGATGATGAATATATAACATTGTGATTATACTAATAGCCATTGATTATACACTTTGGATAGCTCATATGGTATTTGAATATATCTCAATAAAAATGTTTAATAAACAAATAATTGTGCAAGAATAGCCAGAAACTGCAACTATGTACAGCAGGGGAAACAGAGATTATGAGGTGATGAACTTTAAAATTTGTTGGTCTGTATTTATTTCTTACTATTCTTATTGAAATAATGACAATGCTCTAAAAATGATTGAAGTGATGAATATAAAACTATGTGATTATACCAAATACCATTGATTGTACACTTTGGATGAATTGTATTCTTTATTAATATGCATAAATAAAATTGATTTTTTAAATAAATAAATAAATAAATAAATGCATGTGTAATCCTATTTTCAGAAAGAACTTTGCAAAGGAAAAAAAGATTTAACAGGTGATTTGATAAGGCTATCAAAAGAACATGTATTAGTCAGGCATAGGCCACCATGGGTAAGCAAGGTATTCAGAAACACAATGATCCAACGAATGAGAAAATGTCTTCTTTGAATGTAATTTTTCAGACTTTTGCTGGCTAGGGATTATGGGTGGCTATTTTCCATGAAGTAAACCTGTAACACAGGTTTCTTCAATGTTGTTCATCTACCATCTCCAAAGATTTTGTCCTCTTTTAAATGCATGAAGAGTTTTCACATAGCAATCAGTCCACATTCAACTCTGAGAGAAACGTGAGATTTTCACATTAGGAAAATATTTCCTGTTTTGATGTGGACTGTTTTTAAGAAAAAATCCAATTTCTTGAACAGATTCAGGGCTCTTCATGTTACCCATATTTCATGTGTGGGCATGGTAAGGAATTGTACATTTCAACTAAATTGTGAAATTTGCCAACAAAGGTTGTTTATATCATTTTTTTTACTATCCTTTCAATATTTCTGTGCAACATTAGTGTTATCATGTTTTCATTCCTTATATTGTCATTTTTGCCTCCTCTTTTCACAATGGTTGCTCAGGATTTTTACTCTTTGAGTAGTAGAGTTGCAATTCATCTCTCCCAAAGTTTGTGCTATTTTTATCACAAATTTTACTTTTTAATGCACCAATATAGTTTTCCTTTACACAATTATTTTTAAAGCAATTACATGTTTTTAAAAATCCCTCATTTGACATATTTACCTTCAGTTTGACATTTTTATTATTATTTCTTTGAGTAGAACAATGGCACATTCTGTTATCATATTCCTTCTGTCTGGAAAATTTTTGAAGCTCCTGTCTGCTGGCTATAAATTATTTCTGTATGTGTATGTGTGTTTGCTAAATTTGCTGTTGGTTCTATATTTGAACATACTTCAGGGGGTATTGAATTCTGAATTTTCTTTCAGTATTTCAAACTTGTCTCTACAACTTGTGCAGGCTTGTATCATTTTTCTTGATGTCTGTTATAATTCTCATGGTTTTTCTTCTCTATGTGATAGGTACTATCCTTTGACTTCTCTCATAAATTTCTATGTATCTTTGTTTTTTAATTGATAGACAAAGAGTCTAGATGTATTTGTATTTTGCTCTTTGTATTTAACCTTCCTGTGGTCCTTTTAGCATTCATAAACCAGAACTTTGATATCTTCCCTTATTTTTAGAAGTTTTGATTATTGCCTTCTTAAATATGTCTTCCTATGCACTATTTTTGTTGTAGTGCTCTAAAAATATGCATATTGTATTGCCTGACATTTTCCCACAATTCTTGAATAATTTTTAACCCCCCAGCAGTTTGATATTATTGATGAATTCCAAAAAGAATTATTGGATTATGTTTGTAAACTAGTCTTTTCATCTGGGCATATTAGTGGGTATTGAATTCAGAGGTTTTACTTTTACTTGATCAAATAATGATTAAGGCTTTGATTGGGTCACATCAGTAGGAAACTACATGGCAGAGTAGAGGAGTTACTTGGAGTTTTAATGATGGAGCCCTGGGAAGTAAGCACATACAGGAGCAGAACAGCTGAGCCTGGAGAGAATTGAGCCCCAGAAGAGAGACAGAGCAAGTCACCTCATAGTATACAGCTGGCTTTGTGGAGAAAGCAGTGCAGCTAAGCCCAGAAAGAAACAAGTTCTGGGAAGAGAGGAACCCAGGAAGCCTGAATTCTTGATAGACATTGGCAGCCATCTTGCTCCAACATGTGCCAACAGACTTTGATGAAGGATGTAACTTATGCTTTATGGCCCGGTAAATGTAAGCTTCTATCCCAAATAAATACCATTTATAAAATCCAACAGATTTCTAGTACTTTGCATCAGCACCCCTTTTGGCTGACTAATACACACTGTTTGTTTTTCTTTAATGTTTCTTTTTTCTATCCAATTTTGTTATTTCCCATTGGCTTATCACAAAGTTCATTGATTCTTTCCTCCATTGTAAGAAGTCTACTGATGATTCTATTGACAAAGGTTTTGTTTCCTTTACTGTCTGTGTGCTTTATAAAAGTTCTCTTTCTGTTATTAGACACTACAGCGATCTGGCAAAAACTTTCATGTTACCATGCATGTTGTAAATCTTTTCTGGTAGATCTTTTAATGTAGTAATTGCCAATGTTTTTGGTCAAAGATCACCAAGAACACCTGTGGTAGAACAATTTGTATTTATTACTCATTGCACTGAGGAAGAACACATGCCATATGAAAATGTGCAGTTTCTAAGACAGTTTTGGAAAAAATCTATTTTAGTTTTCCAAAGAGCCATTAATTTGACAGCAAAACTGTGTTGCCAGAAAGCAGGAGAAATTCTATGATTGGGCAGCTCAATAAATTTTATCTATCTTATTACTCAGGAAAGCAATTGCAACTTCTCATTTTGTAAGAAAAGAGGAGCTGGTATTTAGTCTTTCATGGATTGACTGAATGTCTCCCAGCCTATCCCTTGTCTTTCTCATGGACACTTTTTAGAGTCCTGCAGGGAAGATATTAAGAGTTAATGCAAACTTCTTGAGTTTAGGGATCACTGCTTATCCCAATTAGTACTCTAACCCAGATTTGCCTTTACTAATTTCTATGAAATTTATCTTTATTATTTCTACCTGCTTTCACAAAGGATACATATTTAAATGTGAAATAGTTCATTTCTCCAATCTCCTCTTTGAGAAACTTGTCTGTTCTTGGTAGTTGATTTCTTGGATGTTCCAAACTCAAATTACTGTTTGGCTCATGAAAACTTATGATTTTTTAGAAAAAGTGATTTTACAATTGTTAGGACTATTTGTTCTTTGCAGATTTTAAATCCTAAATATAATGGGAAATTCTATATTTATTTTTAAATCTTATTCATTGCTGTGGCTTCAAATAACTCCTTTCCTGATAATTCCACACATGATTTTACAATATAAATTTGGGGTTCTAGTAGTCTACCTTGAAAATGAAATGGAACATCTGAATCATTGTAGGTATAGCTTATCTTATTCATTTCCTTTTATAATCTTCTACAATCACTACGACTATTTCTCCTTCTTTATCCTCTTCTTTCTCCACCTCCTCCTCCTTCATCTTATGTCTGCAATATTGATAACTCAGATTCAAAGACTGCAAATCCTACATGTATTAATGAATTGAATTTTTTTCAAAACCAGTGGAAAATAATTTTCTAATATTTCTTACATAGTTTTTATTTCTCTCTTATTCTGCTATTGATAAAATGAAGACCTTCGCTACTTCATATGGAATTTTCTGGAGGCCTGATAATATAGTTAGCAAAGTCAAAAGATCAATCTTTTTCTTCATTCTATGTACAAAAGCCCATTAACAACAGGGACTCTGTACCCAGGAAATTTTCATTGGAATCCTGGTATCACTTGTAACAGCTATGCAGATTTGATCACATTCCTTAGAGAAAATTAATGAATTCATGGGTGAGAGAAAGATAATTAACTTGAGATATGAACATTGAACAGTTATGTACTTGAGATTTAAATGTAACATTATTTCATATTGACCATTATGAGAGAAAAAAATGGGATACTATTAGTTCTGATCATTTAAATTCCACTTTTTGGGATAAGGGGGCACGATAGTGGAATTTCATGCATGTTGACATATATTTTGGTCTTATTGTTGAAATAATTGTTGGTCTGATATTTTCAGGCATAAGTGAATGCATTCTTGCTCCTAGTGCTTACTTCTTCCTTTACCACAGAAATATTATTTTTGATAATTTGAAAGAACAATTAAATTGATAATGCAGTGGACCAACTTGATTGAACTTTATCTTAACTGTTTCAAACCATTTTATGAATGGTAGAAGCCTTTAAAAAGATCCTGGAATGCTGCAAAAGTATTGATTATTGTCAGAGATGGAAATTTAGAAATACTTTTGAGGTAGCATTTTTTCTTTAGCCCAGAAAAACAACTCAAAAGATCATAATCAGGAAAGCAAAATGCAGGATGCTTTTGTTTCAAAGAGCCTGCTTTCTATATAAGAAAACATGATGTTCACATTATTGTCAGTGTTATGTCTCTGAAAATTTACTAACTTATTTTTGTTTTAGAGGAATTTTGAATATATATTTAAATCACACTCTAACATCAAATATTTGCTTTTCCTAGCAGAGATATGCAGATTCTTTTTGTATTACTGATTAAAATATGAAATCCTGAAAGTTATTGTAGAAGGTCACAAAGTCACACTTAAGAATTGACTGTTTGATTACTTTCCCTGATGGGATGGATCTGGTGGAGTCATAGGACATGCACCACTTATCAGAAAAGAGCGAATTTCATTTGAAATTAAAGTAACTTTCCACTGTAAAGATGTCTTCAAATAAATTCTTAGAACACAAACAAATGAAGCAAACCAATTAGGTTGTAAGAAATGGATGTATGTTGAGGAGATATAAGATTATATCTTGGGGATTTCTTGACTTAGTATAAATTTCAGAATTCTGATAAACTGAAGTGTGTTTCTCATACACAGAAGATAAATGCAGCAATAGGAATGAGAAAGGATCTAAAATAAGAATCACCAATGATAGACTAGCTTTTGAAATTCTGGAACATCTGTTCCTGTATCCAGTTATAAGTTATTTTTCTTTATATTTTTTGGAGCTCATAACTACCTTTGCATTTTTTATATCCATTTCTAAAACTTAACAGTGAAACCAAATGGAAATTATGTACACATTTAAGCATTAATTCCCCATTCCTTAACCCCAAACCACCTCCTGATAACTTATATTCTAGATTCTGACTCTATGACTTTGCTTATTCTACTTGTTTCAAATCAGAAGGACCATAAAAAATTTGTCCTTTTGTGTCTGGCTTATTTCACTCAGCATGATGTCTTCAAGGCTCATCCATGCTGTTGCATATATCAGGACTTCATTCCTTTTTATGGCTGAATAATATCCCATTCTATGTATATAACACAATATATTTATCCACTCATCAGTTGATGGCCACTTGGTTTGCTTCCATCTTGTGGCAATTGTGAATAATGTTATTATGAACATCAGTGTGCAAATATCTGAGTCCCTTTTTTCAATTCTTTTGGGCATATACTGAGTAGTTGGATTGCTGGGTCAAATGGTAGTTTAAACTTACCTTTCTGAGGAATAGTCAAACCTTCTTCCACAAGAGGTGCACCATTTTACCTTCCCACCAGCAATGAAAGAGTGATTGTTTTTCTATGCATCTTTGCCTGCACTTGTAACTTTCCAATTTTTAAAATAGCAGGCATTTTAATGCCTTTTAATCGGTGTGAGATGTTATATCATTGTGTTTTTGATTTGCATTTCTCCGATGGCAAATTATATTCAGCTTCTTTTCATTTGTATATCCTCTTTGGAGAAATACTTATTTAAAATTGTTCCCATTTCTAAATTGGTTTTTCTCTTTCCTTTTTTTGTTATGATTTCTTTATATATTCTGGACATTAAAGGTTTATAGGGTGGGTAGTTTCCAAATATTTTCTCTGACTGAGTGAATTGTGTTTTCACTTTCATGATAATGAGCTTTGAGGCACAATGTTTTTATTTTAATGAGGTTCAATTTATCTATTTTTTCTTTTGTTGCTTGTGTTTGGGCATAAAGTCTAAGAAATGATTGACTAACACATGGTCCTCAAGATGCTTAATTATGTTTTTTTCTAGGAATTTGATAGCTTTAGCTCTTATATTTAGGTCTTTCATACATTTTGAGTTGATTTTTATATAAGATATGAGTTTGGGGTCCACCTCCTCCTTTTTCTTCTATTTTTTGCAAATGGAGAGACATTTTTCCCAACACCATTTGTTGAATTCCCCATGTTAAAAATCAGTTGACCATAAATCTAAAAGGTGGTTTGTAAGCTCTCAATTCTATTCCATTTTTCTAAATGTCAGTCTTTCTGCCAGTGCCATGCTGTCTTGATTACTGTGGCTTTATAATAAATTTTCAGATCAGGAAGTGTGAGTCATCCAACTTCATTCCTCTTTTTCAAGATGACTTTATCTATTTGGATCTCCTTACCCTTCATAAAATTTGATGATTGGCTTTTCCATTTCTGCAAAATTGTTGTTAGAATTTGATTAAGATTGCTTGAGTTTGTAAATTGTTTTTAGTAGGATTGGAATGTTAATGATATTTAATCTTCTGATCCATGAACATGGAATGTTGTTACACTTATTTAGGTCTTCTTTGATTTCTTTTATCAATTTGTCATTGATTTCTTTTGTCATTTTCTGTGTACAAGTCTTTTACATCCTTGGTTAGATTTATTTCAAATATGATTTTCTAGATGTTATTTTGAATGAAATTTTTTCCTGGATTTCTTTTTCTGATGTCATTTTATAAAAACACTTCTGATTTTGGGGTGTTGATTTGTAGCCCATCACTTTGCTGAATTTATTTATTAACTCTAAGATCTTTGCTGTGGATAGTTCAGGATTTTCTGTATATAGACTTGTATCTTCTGCAAATATGGAAAGTTGTACTTATTCCTTCAAAATTTGAAAGCCTGACTTAGGCACAGGTGGCCTCTCTGTATTCTGTACCATTGTCATTCCAAAGCTAAATCAACTGATCTATACTTTGAGGAACAAAGATGTGAAAAATATTCCCTTGAGGAACTTACATATATGTCCTGGAGTAATCTATGTATGTGACAATTAAAACAAACCCGGATGAATTCCAGTTATTGGGAAAAATATTATAATATTATCAAATGGCATAACATATACTAATTGGGACATGAATTACCACTTTTTGACTGAATACTGAATTGCCATATAAATAGGTCATTTAGACATATCAAAATCAAAGCATAAACATATGAAAGAAAGTATGGCAACTTGAAATTATTTTATGAATACCAAAAATGTGAGATTAAGTGTTTGAATTAATCCATTCCTGTCAATGTGATACCATTTGATCACATTAAATTTAGATGAGGGTTCTTTGATTAGATGACTTGATAAGACCACTTTTGGGGTTTTGATTGGTCTAAAACAGTGGAGTGTAATTAATGTTGAGTTTCTGCCCTCTCTTGTTGGGTTTATAAAAATGGACACAAATAATGAGGGACAGACAAACAGACATAGATCAATGAAGATGCCATTTTTGATCCTGCCATGTGAGAGTTGAATAGAGAACCCCTTAAGTTCAAAGCCCCAAAGAGGATCAAAGAGCTGAGGCCCAGGGAAAGATGAACCATATGCTTGATAGCTTAAAGAAATTGTAGCAGCTGAGACTTATACAGGAGGCTTGGAAGAGACAAGACCTGTGCCTACTTGTCCACAGCTGGGCTCTGTAAGATGACATTAGATTCTGGAGGGGAAGACAGAGACCTCTGTAGATATCAGTGGCCATGTTGCTTTACCACATGGCAGCTGACTTTGGTGAGTAAACACCTTTGATGTTATGTGATTTGGAAATTTCACAGCCATGAAACTAACATTTAACCCAAAATAAATCCCCTTTATTAAAGCCAACACATTTCTGATACATTGTCTTGGCAGTCATAAAGATGTGAAAAATATTCCCCTAAGAATGATACATAGAAAACTATGTCCTGAAGAAATTTATGCATGTTACAATTAAAACAACCATGCATGACTTTAGCATTCAATTACCCCAGTAATTGGGAAAGAAAATTACAGTAACATCAAATTTCATAACACAAACTGGGAGATGAATTACCCTTTTTTGTTGTTTGAACACTGAATCACTGTACAAGGGGGTAATTTAGGCACATCAACATTCAAAGCATAAATATATGGAATTTAAAGGGTGTCTCAGCAATGTCTGAAATAGATGCTTTACCACCATGTGTGAGCACATTTCACACTGCAACCTGTGAAAAATATTAATTGATGCAGTTATAGTGAGACATTCTGCTTTCTCAGCTATTAGCATATTAAAAGAAGAACATTAAAAGATTAAAATATGATGACCCCTTAGTTTACTAATACAATAAGTGGTAATTGATAGCTAATAGTGCTAGCTGATAGTCCTTCTTGGTAGCAAGAAGGAGCATAGAATTAACATTCCTAAGTATAAGCCCCTCTAAAACATTGAGTCATTTCACTTGGGTGCAAGCACTAAGGAAGCCTTTGGGTAATATTAATAATATGAGTTTATACTGTTATGAGAGTAAATGGTTTTATCTTTTATCTGTGATAAGACATGGTTTCCATTTTCATTTACATGGAAAACTAATCTGTTCTTAATTGTACAGTATAATCTTCATTAAAAATTGTAAAGAGTATTATCTGAATATCTATTGTCTGACTCTCTAAAGTCAAAGTCTTAAACAAATGTGTGTTCATATGTGTGTAAATAAATGAAAGTCTAGCAGCAGAATAATTCCTGAAACAATTTGTAGGTGTATATAGAGATGTCATGTCTCTAAATCAAGCAGAATACCTTTGTTAATAATGAATCTATCATATTAAAATGAGAATTTTCCCAAGAAGAGAGAATTGCAAGGTTGAAAAATCATTCTTTAATGTAAACTTAGATGAATGAACTCTCTCAGATATTACAATATGGTCACTGGAATGAGTGTATGTCTCAGTACTATTTTTACTGTGCATGAATCATTGAGCAGTAATCAAAGGAATGCATTTGGCCATTACATTTGAAATATATATTGAAACTAATCAAAGATAAATTTATGAAGCTTTTGAAAACATGCATATGTATTTGCGCTTGTGTGTGTATATTTACCACTCCCCAAGAAGACTGTAAACTCCTTGAGAGAAGTTTGCTTATTCATATTTGTATTATTTAAAGCCTCTAGCTGTGAAATCTGTAATGAATATAGAATTAAATATTTCAATTATGAAATGACAGTAAGATCTCACAATATTTTCCTTTTGAGTCTTACTTAATTTACTCAATATGATGTTTTCAAGATCAAGCATGCAGTAGCCTGAGTCAAAACTTCATTCCTTTTCATGGTTGAATAATATTCCATTGCATGTATATACCACATATTATTTATTCATTCATCTGATGATGGATATTTTGGTTGCTTCCATCTTTTAACAATTGTGAAAAATACTGCTATGAACATGAATATGAAAATATTTTTTGAGTCTTGATCAGTGATATAAGATGTATTCATAGAAGTGGGAATGCCATATTATATGTTAATTTATTTTTTTTAATTTTTTTAAATTTTATTGAATTATAACATTCATGCATGAACATACATAAACAATAAGTGTATAGTGAAAGGTGTGAACTTACAAAACAAACATGCATAACATCATACAGGGCTCTCATACATAACCCTACCACCAATATCTTACATTGTTGTTAAACATTTGATAGAATCTCATAGAACACCAAAATGGATTATTACCCCACACAGAGGGGCTCCTGAGGGCTCTGGAGACACTCAGGTCCTATATAAGGGGGGGATAGCCCCAGAGATTGATGCCTTATCAGTGGGCTCTACTTTGGAATCTGTGCTCCTGAGAGTGACAGAGTTGGACTCAAATAAGTCCTCCCCCACATGGTCCATCAGTACCTTCTTTTCAAACCTATATGTGAGGCTGGAGTTTGTAGGTGTACTTCCAGAGACTGGAGCCTCTGGCCTGCCTATGTGCCAGCTGTGCCTGGAATCTCATTGAAGCTGCAACTTCTATTCTATAGCTCAATGAACTCACCCAAGTCACCTGGTGAGGAGATGATGATGGACAACGGCCATCCCAGGGAATGGAGAGAACCTGCAGCTGAAGGCAGGATAATGCCATCTACCGTATCCATGAGATATAAGCCCACTCTCACTTGGAGGTGGAGTGGACATCACCATTCCAGTCCCCTCAGTATTGGGGAAGAGCTACAGACTAGAGTGGACTTAATAGTATTCTGTTGAAGACATATTGTGATTCAAGCAATGGAAGAAATTATAACAGTGAGGTGGAGCCAGTGGCCACTAGATGCTTTTGGGGTGGGGAGTGGAAGGACAGTTGTAATAGAGGGGTTTTTTCAGGACTTGGGGTTTGTCCTGAGTGACGTTGTGGTGATGGATATAGACCATTTTACATCAGCATATACCATGCAGAACTGTGTGGGAGAGAGTGTGGTCTACGAAATGAACTGTGGTCTATGCTTAGTGGCAAAGCCCCAGGATGTGTATATCCATTGCAGGTGATGTGCCACAATAATGAAAGATGTTTATGTGGGATGTTATGGGAGGTATGGGAGGTAGGGAACATGGGAATCCCTGTAATTTTTGTGTAACATTTATGTAATCTAAGCATCTTTTAAAATAGATATGAAAAAAAAAAAACAACATTTATGTAAGCAAATGCACATATACACATATATATTTATATATCATTTTACAAATATTGGTTTGTATTGTGAAAAATTTGATTTTTATCCACAATAAAAAAATTATGAAAGAATATCATCAAAATATTACTACAGTACTGACTATAGTCCATACCTTACACTTGCTGTATTTTTCCCCAGCCCACCATATTGCTTTTTTTAATTTATTTACTTTTATCCATTTTTACACCCCTCCCATTTTTGCTGTTTTTGTGTCCATTGGCTGGGCATTTCTCTGTGTCATTTCTTGCCCTCTCTTCTCATCCTTCTCCTCCTGTCTTCACTAGGACATGATCCTCAAAACCTCCGATGTGGGAGAGAGGTGTCCTATTGCCTGTGCCACCTTAGTTCCTGGTTTTTTGGTGCGTCTCATCCTGGGTCTCCCTTATGTGACTCTCCTGTTGTGTCATCATCTTGCTGCATGGTTCAGCAGGCCTGACAGTGCACCCGCACGAGGTGCTTGGTGGTCTCACCTGCTTGCGGGGCCTGATGGCACACCCGTGCATGGGGCCTGGCAGATTGTGTGCCTTCTATATTTTTCTTTTTTTATTTTTCCAGGAGGTCTTGGGGACCAAACCCAGGTCCCCTCATATGGGAAATGGATTCCCAACCATTTGAGCCACATCTGCTCCCCTTCTATATCTCTTAAGTTTGACCAAAGATACCTAGAGTTACAGTCATTTCCCATACATGATGGTCAGATAATAAATCAGACTTTGTTTATCAACAACATTCTAAAAACCAGACCTAGGGTGAGAAACTGGGTCTGGGGACTTATGCATGGTTTCTAATATAGTGAATGTTTAGCCTACCCTGATTATCTCAAAATCAGGACAGCGAGAATATTTGCATAACTATGTTCTTCATAAGTAACCCTTCACAAGGGCTCTCACCCTTGTCATTTCCTATCAAGCTGTAACATACTCTTTAATATCTCTTGTAGATTTGGTCTCTTGGTAACATACTCAGTTTTTTACTATAAAGACTTTAAACTCACCTTCATTTCTGAAGGATAGTTTTCTTGGATACAGAACTCCTAGCTGTCATTTTTTCTTTCATTTTTTTAATTTTTAAAAATTTTTAAAAAGATGCTTAGATTAGATAAGTGTTAGACAAAAAATTTAGGGATTCCCATATGCCCCACCTCCTACACCTCCCACAACCTCCCACATAAACATCCTTCATTAGTGTGGCACATTAATTGCAATTTATAAATACATCCTGGGGCTTTGCCATTAACCAGGGACCATAGTTCACATTGTAGACTACACTCTATCCCACACAATTCTGCATGTTATATGGTGATATAAAATAGCCTATATCTCTCATTGCAATGGCACTCAGGACAATTCCCAAGTCCTCAAAAAGCCCCTGAATTACAACTGCTTTTCCCTTTCCCTGCCCCCAGAGCCTCCAGTGGTCACTGGATCCACATCAATGTTATAATTTCTTCCATTGCATAAATTACAATATGTCTATAGCAGAATACCAGTAAGTCCACTCTAGTCCAAAGCTCTTTTCCCCATCCTGAGGAGTCTGGGATGGTGATGTCCACTCCACCTCCAATTGAAAGGGGGCTTATAGCCCATGGGGAAGATGGATGGGGTTATCCTGCCTGCAGCTGCAGACCCTCTCCATTCCCTGGGATGGCTGGTGCCCACCATCATCTCCCCACCTGTTGTCCTGGGTGAATCCAATGAGTTGTAGAGAAGGAGTTGCTGCTCCACTGAGGTTCTGGGCACAGCTGGCACATGAACAGCTGAAAGACTCACATCTCTGGATGTACACCTACAAACTCTAGCACCAATTATAGATTTGAATAGGAGGGACAGATGAACCATGTGCAGGGAAGACATAGTTGAGTCCATCTCTGTCACACTCAGGAGCACAAACTCCAAAGTAAGACCCCCTGGCATGACACCAAACTCTGGAGCTATCCACCCTGACATAGGAAGTGGTTTTCTCCAGAAGCCTCAGGAGCCCCACTATTTGGGGTGATATCCACTTTAGAATTCTATGAGATCCTACTGAGATGTGTGGGTTTCCTCTGGATGACTTCCCAACACATATTGAGGTCTCTTACCCATATAAACTCATTAGTCTTCACCTTTTGGATCCTCCTCCCTCACCAGCCACTGCCCCTGCACTTGGAGGACTGCTGCTGCTCCCTCAGAGAATGTGGCAGAGCCCTCCAGGATGGGAATTCAGTATTCTCTCATTTATTGAGTGATTCTCCACCCACTGTGACAATGCCCCGTGAGCATTTGGACATGTTTATATATCTTATATTTATGCTCAGGTGACATGCATCCCCCTTCCCTTACACCCCACATCAATGATCCTCTCCCACCCCAGTTATAACCTTTCTGTGATCCAAAGCTTCTTCAAAGATGAAGCCATTACAATAGCTGAATACAATTAATAGGAAAATGAAATAATAATGATAAGTTTAAATGTAAGAGATAAAATACATAAAAATTTTAAGAAAAATTTAAAATGGAATGAAATTAAAAGATTGGGATATTCAAAAAATGAAAAATATTTTTAAAAATTTTTTGACCTTTTGCTTTTCATCACTGCAATATCTGACGTCCAGTCTGTACCATGGCACCTTCCCCCTATCATTCCCTAGTGTCTCACTATTTTTCATTTTGTTTTCAAAGAAGTTTTAGGTCACAGCAAAGTCACTCACAGAATCCAGAAGACTCATATACCTAACATCCTCTCCCTTTCCTTACCCCCATATTAATACCTTATGTATGTGGATGGTAGCATTGTTATAACTAATATACAAAAAGTGAAACATAGCTACTAAACATTGTCAATGGTTTACACTATGGTTTTCACTTTAAACTGTAAACTTTTATAAATTTTTATAATATTTACCATACCATGTGTCCATCACTGTAGGGTAATGAAGAGCATATCCATTGACCACTAAATACTCCCTGTTTTATCTATTCTATTCTGCCCACTCCATCCTCCCAGGGCCCACGATGACACCCTGGTGTGAATCGTTGTATGACAAGATTTATAGTTACATGCAAGAAGAGGTCTTGACACACTGCTTTGTCCTCCCCTATTAGGAACCAACCTTGCTCTTGAGAGACTCCCTCCTGTCTATTTCTGAGCAAATGTTCCTCCCAAAGATGGGAGTCCAACTCCTTTCCACTCATTATGTGGTTATCCCCCACTAATACAACACATTTTGACAGAATGAACACTCACAAACTTCCTAGAAGTCTGCTCCAGGTGTTCCCTGTCCCAAATGCTTCCCTAGCCCACACCCTAAGCCAGTGACCCTTCCTTGTCCTATTGCCATAAAAGCATTCCCACCTCTGTACTTTCAACCTCATACCCACAAATCCCCCATGTTCACTTGGTCCCTCTCCCAACCCTTCCCCCAGTATCCTGGACCTTCCACCCCACCCTTCCCAATCTACCCACCTGTCAACCCTGTACCACTAACCCAATAATATCACTATCCTCTTGTCATATCCCTTCAACGTGCAACTACACTCTATCACTTTACCATAGATTATGTCCATATGGGTGATGGCTCAAAACCTTCTCCTCTCTTTCTATTTCTTGTAAACCTACCTTACAGATAATAGTTCTCTGAGACTGCTCAATTTCCTTAATTCATATTAATTGGTCATGTATTGTTCATCCTTCAATGCCTGGCTTGCTTCACTCAACATAAAGTCTTCAAGATTCATCCATGTTATCCCATGTGTTAGCACTTTATTCCTACTTACAGCTGAGTAATATTCCATTGTATGTATGTTCCACATTTTGTTTATCCAGTCATCTGTTGATGGGCACTGGGGTTGATTCCAGCTTTTGGCAATAGTAAATAATGCTGCTATGAACATTGCTGTGCATTTATCTGTGGCCTTGCTTTTAATTCTTGTGGGTATATGCACAGCTTGGAATTGCTGGATCATATGGCAATTCAAATATCAATATTTGGCAATATGCAAATATTTGTTTGAGTCTTGTTCAGTTATATAGGATGTATTCATAGAAATTGGGAGTACCTTGTTATATGTAATTTTACCATCGTATAAAAGTATTCCCATTTCTCCACATCCTCTAATAAAATTTATTTTATATTTTTAATAGTAGGCATTCTACTGGGTGTGAAATTTTATCTCATTGTACTTTTGATTGGTGCTTCCCTAATGATAATGATACTGTGAATTTTTTCATGTGTTTTTGGTCAACTATATATCTTTTTGGGAAAAAATATTTTCTAGTTTTGCCAATTATTTAATTGGGTTGTTTGTATTTTTCTTGTGGAGTTATAGAGTTTATTTTTGTTTTTCACTTACATGATAAAGTACTTTGGTGCAAAAGTTTTTTTTTTATTTTAATTTTGATGAAGTCCTATTTGTATATTTTTGTTGTCATTGCTGTGCTTTGGTGTAAATGCTTCAGAATCTTTATCTAACACAAGAATGCTGAAGAGGTTCCCGATGTTTCCCTCTAGGATTTTGAATCAGTTTCCTGGTTGATAAAGCAAATACCATAATTGGGGTAGCCTTAAACAATGGAAATGAATTGGCCAATATCATAATATTTTGCTTAGCATACATTTCTAATATGTTTTACAATTGGGAAATTTTAATGCACCAAAATCCATATTTCTCAAGATGTTTTTAGCTATTTAGGTCTTTAACTTCCATACAATTTTGTTAATGTTCATGGGAACCCTCTGATCTTTACATCTAAGGAGTAGCTTGGAGGCCTGTTTCTCTGCCCACACAGAGAAATCACCACTATCAGTTCCTGCCAGAAATAGGAAATTTCCTGCCTAATCTTATCTCTCTTATCTCCCACCTTATCTCCTACATACATCACTAAATGTTTCTGTAATCTTGCTTCCTCATTATCAGCCTGGAATTCTTATGATCTTATTTATGACCCCTGGACCCCTCATGTGCACATGATACCTGCCTGCTTCCCTGCACATTCACCCTGAAATTGACTGTGAAAAAATTCTGAATAAAAGACATACTGTGAATCAGCTTGGGAGGATAGTTTCTTTAGCTGTTCTCCCCCTTACATCTCTCAACCTCCATGTTCAGGGTAATTTCATTGCACCATTTCAGGCTCTGCTGGACAGACCCTTGCAAAACTTTGCAGGATGGATTCCTGCAATGTGTATAATGCACTTTTTCACTTCTGCAAAGATAGTTGTTGATATTTTTATTGGGATTGCATTGAATCAGTAATATGCTGACATCTTAACAATATTTAGTCTTCCATTCCAGGAAGATGGAATGTCCTTTCATTCTTTAGGTCTTCTTTGAGTACATTCATCAATGTTTTGTATTTTTGTGAATTTAAGTCATTTACTACCGTGTCTTAATTTCATCTTGCATATTTATTTCCATTTGTTATTGTAGATGAAATTCTTTATATGAATTTCTCTTAAAATTATTCATTACTAACGTATAGAACAACACTGATTTTTCACATGTATCTTCTTTTTTTTTATTAAATTTTTTATTTGTAAAATGATATATAATACATATGCATGTATGTGCATTTGTTTACATAAATGTTATTTGTTATATATATATGTATACATTTTATAAAGGTGCCTAGATTACCCAAATATTACTCAGAAACTACAGGGATTCCCATGCTCCCCACCGCCCACACCCCCAACAACTCCCCACACAACCATTCCCCATCCACGTGGTACTACACATACTGGGACCTTGCCACCGAGCATAGACCACAGTTCACATCGCAGGCCACACTCTCTCCCACCCAGTTCTGCATGGTATATTCTGATGGAAATGGCCTACACTCGTCGCTGTTTCACCACTCAGGACAACCCCCAAAGTCCGAAAAAGGCCCGAGCATTTCAACTGCCCCTCCTCACCCTGCCCCAAAAATGTCCAGTGGCCACCGGCTCCACCTCACTGTTACAATTTCTTCCATTGCCTGAATCACAATATGTCTACAACAGAACACCACCAATTTCACTCTAGTCCACAGCTCCTCCCCCCATCCTGAGTGGACATGGAAGGTGATGTCCACTCCACCTCCAAGTGAGAGAGGGCTTATATTCCATGGATATAGTGGATAGGATTATCCTGCCTTCAGCTGCAGGTCCTCTCCATTCCCTGGGATGTCTGTTGCCCATCGTCGTCTCCTCGCCAAGTTACTTGGATGAGTCCATTGAGCTGTAGGGTAGGATTTGCAGCTCCACTGAGATTCCAGGCACAGCTGGCACATAGGTGGGCCAGAGGATACAGTCTCTGGAAGCACACCTAGTAACTCCTGCCTCACATATAGGTTTGAGTAGAAGGGACTGATGGACCATGTGCAGGAATGACTTGTTTGAGTCCAACTCTGTCACTCTCAGGAACACAGATGCCAATGAAGAGCCCACTAATTAGGCATCATTCTCTGGGGCTATCCCCACTTGTATAGGAGCTGAGGGTCAAAAGAGCCCTTAGGGGTCCCTCAGTGTGGGGTGATATCCACTTAGGTGTTCTATGAGATCCTACTGAGGTATGCATAAGTATTACCTCTGGGATGAACTCCCGACTCTCTTTGAAATCTCTTAGCCATGTGAACTCATTTCTCTTTACATTTCCCCCCTTTTATTCAAGGTCTTTTTTCCAAACATGTTGCCAGTTGGCACTTGGTATTAATCCCTCGTTGCCAGGGAGGTTCATCCCCGGGAGTCACGTCCCACGTTGGGGGGAAGGTAATGCATTCAAATGCTGAGTTTGGCTTAGAGAGAGGCCACATTTGAGCAACAAGGAGGCTCTCAGGTGGTAACCCTTAGGCACCCCATAACACTAGGCTAAGTTTCAATTAGAAGAGCAAATACTCATAAGGCTAGTCCTCAATAACAAGAACCCATCAGTGGGCCATCCTCTTTTGCCAGACACTGCCTCTGCACTCTGGGGACGGTTGCTGCTCCCTTGGGGAATGTAGCAGAGCTCTCCAGGGTGGGAATTCAGATTTCCTCATTGAGTAATTGTCTACCCACTGTGAC
>JAQZBX010040672.1:0-22600 GCA_029593785.1 Cabassous unicinctus | reverse complement strand
CTTTGACAATAAATGACTATTTTCTTCAAAGCAATTATTTGGCAAGTGTTTTTTTTTTTATTTTTTTTTAATAGTTTTAGTACCTAATGGCTACAACTTGAATAAGCAACATATAGTTTCATTGAATCACTGAAAAGGAGAGAGGAGATAGCAGAAGACAGAGACCATAAGCCCTGCCCACTTGCCTTTATTTACTTTAAGCAAATTTTGAGCCTCAACGTGAGGAGACAAGATTTGATGATCATTTGGAAAACCTTCAGCTGGGTAGTGTTGGGTTTCTTGATCAAAGGACAAATCATTTAGACAAGGATGCCTGCCATGTAACCAATCTGTCACTGAGAAGTCAGCTTTCTTTTCAGCAACAGGATACTTAGCATCATCACAAATGGCCAGGGACAACCATTTTCAGGCCTGGATCAAGGACACCAGATAAAAAACTTTATGTACTACCAGTTATGCCTACGTGGAAGAGTATCTCTGTACTCCAGAACCCTTCAGCATTCTGTCATTATCCATCGGAAGCCCATGTGGAGAAGTTTATTTTGTTTTTTAAGAAAGCAAGCTGAAATGAGGATGTTTTGATGGTAGTCTGTAGGTTGTAGGGCCCAGCTTTCCTTCCAAAGGCTTGAGCAGCTGTACAATCTCTAGAAAAAAGTAGTCCTGAAACATTACCATATGGAAGAACCCTACAAATAACTTACTCCTCTCTCTACCCCATCTCTTATGTCCCCTTGTCCTCTTCATATACTGACAATTCTTAGTAGAATGAAGTGTATATGCATAGGTGTATGTGCTGTGTCCAGCAACAATTAGGCAAAAAATGAAGTGAATGATGATGCTTTAGGTCTTGGAATAACATGCTCAGTCCATGGACATCTTCACAGTCACTGTATGAATGTTCTAGAAACAGAAACTACACTGGCTTAACGATTATAGGAGGTGTATTTTTCCTGTCTTCCCCTTCCTTCACATCCTGCCTATCCTCCCTTAGGGTGTCAGAAGGAGAACACCTGTGAAAAGGTCTGAAATGGGAGAAGTGCACAAGGCTTCATTGCAGGCTATTCAATGGCTTTCTCTAAAAACAGGTTTTAAAATTATTCATTATAATAAAGCCACTGCTGGACAAGTTATGATTAGGGCAGGGAACAGGTAAGGACCAAGGGTAGGACAAAGATGTTTCCAAAGGAGTGTGACCAAGGTTGGTGATAAAGCAGTTTGGCTTTCTGAAGATCATCCAAAGTACTTTTTTTGTGCTGCTTTTCTTTAAGGTCTACTCTCAGTTTTCCTAGGCAAGAGTTGGATGATCTTATATACTCACCCCCATGAAGGTGTGAGAACAGTGCAAAATTCCAGTTCTAACTCTGCTATTCATGACATGTGTGACCCTGTATCACTAATTGGCATCATTTGATTTCCCTGCATCTTGGTTTTCTTGTCTGTAAAATGGACAAAATATATTCTGTTCTCCTTAAATAAAATTCTAGCCTGGGGATATTTTTCCCAGATAAATTAATTGGGCTCCAATTAAACCTAAAGGAAGCTTTTTAGAGAAAAGACTAAAGATTGGTTATGATGAGAATTTCACGGCTGGAAGTGAAGATTTTGAGGGCGAATGGAAGATAGGCCTCCAGGGATACTCAAATCCTAATTTCCACGAGGCAGACAAATTCATCTATGCCTGGAATCTCTGGAACAAAAGTCTCAAAAACAACCAAGCAACGGAAGTTGTCCTGGGGCCTAACTTTCAAAAATCCTTTGAATGCTCCTTCCTTTCTATCCTGATCTTTCCAGAATCTCTTTTATTTTCATTAAGGCTTCATTACCTATTGGGGATTCAGACAGAGATGAGCTTAGATCTAAGACAAAGAAAGCAAATACTGCTTTTTGAAAAGAATTTCCAATAGCCTGGAATCAGATTTTCTAAAGGATGCATTAGGAGACACCAGACACTGGTTGAGATTTTCTTGTGTTTTCTTTTGGATAGTCATTAACTTAATCACGCACCAGGAAGAAAGCCAAGCTTTAACTGAACTACGTCCATGCGACCCAGGTAAGGTGTGTTCCTGGCAGACCATTAAGGGCGGATATTGATCAGTCTGCCCACAAGACCGTTTTTTGGCTGGAAGTGGTAGGGGGAAGGGTGCCCAAAGTTAGTTAACAGTTTTGCCTTCAGCTAAGGCAAACGCAGAAACGTCGCATTTTAATGCTGCATTTTCAAGCCTTCAGATATATTCGAGCCTTCTACTGTGTATGAACTTTCTCAGATTGGATTTTTCGGAATTCCATAACCCCGCCCATCTGCCAGGCTAGCTGAGGTAGCCAACTGAAGCCACGGGAGTAAACGTCTGCACACAGCAGCAGAGGAACAGGGACACGGAGTCATGCCGTCAGTGAGCCGAGCTGGTCCCGCCAAGTCCAGGCAGGTGGCCCGAGCTCCCAGTGCCGGGACCGCAGGCCCGGAACACTGGGGAAAGGCAAAGCCGGCGGGCTGCTGCACAAACTTTTGTTGCGTCCCAATCAGTCAGAAAGCTTGGAACTGACCTGGCACCGAGGTCCTTCGATCTCAAAGCGTCTTCTCGGAGTGGATTCCAAATCCCTCTCCTTATTTGTCCCTTTACTTCTCCGAGGCGTTTGAGGGTGGGGGACGGGCTGTGTTTCCCAGGATGTGTTGGCAGTGTGCAGCGTATCCCCAAAGGCGTGCCGGAACGAGGGAGCAGGGAGAGGGACGCGCACACAACTGCACGGATTCGCAGGTGCTGGATAAAGGATCCCGAAGCCGGACCCTCCCCAAAGTCCCTAAGGTCCCCGTAGTCTACTGCTAGGCTCCGCGGCCCTCTAACGACCACAGTCCCGCGTATTGCAACCACAGTCGCGAGGGGCAGACTGCAAACAGATTTGTGTCGCCTTCCCGCGCCCGGGTGGGTGGGGGTAGGTATTTTCGCCCAGGTTCCGTATCTCTCCTCCTCCCCCACCCGCTCTCGCCAGCCGACAAGCAGCGCCTGGCCAGCCGCGCAATCTAGCAAGTTTTCCCTTCCCATCTCTTTAGGCAGCCCTGCCTAAGGCTTGTGGCCCAGAGCGAGGAAATACCTGGAACAAGCCAAACCCAAAAAAGGGCCTGGGAAGTTCCACACCGATTCCGAGGTCCCAGAGTGGCCTCGCTTCGCGGGTCAGGAGCTTGTCGTCTTGGACTCCCCACTCCCCGCCTAGGACAGCAGCTTTTCGACGAGGCCCAGACGCCCCCTTTCTGCGGCAGCCTTTCACGCGCTACTTGTGGCCCCGACGCGGGCCGCCGCGTACAAGCGCGGCGCAAGTACAACTTCCAAATGTAGGTGTTCTTTCTTTTCCCTTTGCCCAATCCCATGTTCCGGAATCAATTTGGGTCATTCAATGGTATGTCCCATTTTCACTTCCCCCAACCTCTCCCCACCTCCACCCTCTTTCCCGTCTCTTAAGCATTTCTAGAACTTCGTCCACCCCATCCCCCCACCCCCGTGCCTCCTTGCCATCCAGGCACGCTACATGTATGGGGAACCCGCCAGGCCAGCATGAAACTGCCTTGCAAAGTCCTGCCAATTAACTGGACCTAGAGGACTACTACCCCAGAACATGAGGATTGAAAGAGATGGACAAGTGCCATGTCCTACCCCCAACACAACACAACGCAACACACACACACATACACACACACCGCTGCTTCCTGAATAGTTCCTCCTAGTAGACAAAGGGGCTGCAGTAGGCTTTTGATCTGACGTGCTTTTGCTTTGTTGGGAAATTTCATCCTCTTCCCTGAAAGGTGTAAAACGACCTCCAAGGGGTGTAGAAAATTAAACTTGTCCATGAGCTAAACTGGGAATATGGAGTAAGAGGCTGGACTTATTCCTTCCCCAAATGCATTTTGGATGACAGGTAGACCATTGAGGCCCAGAATGTTGAGGCAGAAACATATAACTTAGACTGGTGGCTTAAATGCCTCTGGATTGGTCACCTGGAGAAGGGAACTTTCTGGCAACTTTCTCCTTTCCTACCTTTAAGTGGGGAATTTGAATTTTTAGAAGCATATATGTTCTCCAGGACTAGTAGGTAAAGAAACTGAGGAAAGTTTCTTTCTTTTTAAATTCTTTTTGTTTTATTCTCTAGGGTTAAAAGACAGGTGCCCTTCCATTTGGCTAAATTGGTTGTGCTAATTATTATTTAGTTATCCCTTTTCCTGTTGTGTGCATATTCTAAGTGTACTGGAATATATATATATATATACACATGTTTGTACATATATGCATATAATAAAAAATAAATACAAATATATGTGTATATATTCAAACATACAAATATGCTTTTAATTACATACATATTTCAGTACACACACATGTGCCAGCAACTGCCATGTACTATTCTAAGCACTTTTAATCTGTTAATCTAGTTAAATGTCACAACATACCCAAGAGGTTGGCTACTAAGGATTTCACTCCGTCATGTTTTAGGATTGTGTGGTTAGTATGTCTGTCACCCTGGAACAGAAAGATGAAATATAATACAGTGTAGTGGAAAGAATAGTGTCTGTCAAGTCAGGAGACCTGCTCCAGATTTGGTGGCCTTTCCATCTGCATATATCAGTTTCCTTTACTTGAATCTGTGGATAATAACCACCTGTTGGCTTATCACATTGCAGTGTCTTGAAAAGAAAAGCGAGTCATACTTTTCATACCATTATACATGATTTACTTTTCTGATGGAGAAAGAGCTAAACTTTTAGCCTCAACTGCTCTTCCTCAGGTGGTCAGGAAGCTCTTCTGCCTCTGTAAGAAATCTTTTGTGACTTGACTTCCTTTAATGATCTTTGCTCATTTCAGTCAGAAGGAGCAAGAGCTGGTTTGATTTTGTGGCTGTGTATCTAGGTTTCTTGATGCTTCTCATCTGTGTCACAAACTTAGAGGAGGGTCACAGCCTGAAAATTACTTGAGAAGTTGAATCAAGTAAGCCTCTGGGTGCACCCATTTATCTGTAGTTTTAATTGGCTTCTCTGTAATAATATAAAATTATAAGTACAGTGTGTTCCACACTTAAAAATTATAAGCTAGTATAATGTTAAGGCTAAAAAGGGTTGCAAGAGTCCCAGCAATAAATTGCCTTGCTGTAGAAAGAATGGTCAAAATGCAGACGAGGAGCCCATTCTCCTCCCTGGGTACCATGTAACAAATGGCACCTTGCTTAGAAGGCTATGCTGTGTTCATGCTTAATGAAGGCAACACCTGATATGCCAACCATGGTGATGCATGATTGATACTCATCAATCAGTTAATATAATTAGAAGGGATGCCTGACTCCAGCTCAGTTTAGTGTTTTAAAATGGACCTTGAGCTATAATGCATTATATTATCATACATTTCCATTCCTTTATAGTATTTGGAAGAATGAATACAACATCTTCTTCTCTTTCCCAAGTTCTGAAGGGAATAAATTCTTGGGAATGGGGTGCGATATTTAGATACTTTATAAACCAAGAAAAGGGATCAGATTTGGAAGAAAAAGATCATGGGATGAAAAGCAACTTAGTCAACCAGCTTTTTGTCCCTTCCCTTCTCTTTCAGAAATGTCTCACCACTAATTCCAACTTTCTCCCATCCCTTTTTAGCATTTTCTCTGGAGACTAGTAAGACTTTGGATTTCAGAAGAGAAATCCAGAAATTAGTCTCCCCTTGACCAAGATCCTGTTTACTGGAGCCCCACAGCTGTGGGAGTTGAAATCCAGACAATTGTACCATGATTACAGTTTTCTCTGGGGATTCATCACTGGTTAGGTTTGTGGGTATTACACTGTCCCCTGGAAAACTCAACTAAGTTTTTTCTTTATTTTGTTAATTTTTTTGTGAAATGTGAAGCTTTTTTTTTGAAACATTTAATTACTTTTTTTTCCCTCTCAGAAAAACAAATGAAAAAATTCTGTGTTCCTGTCTGGTAAGATTTCACTGAGTCTTTGAGAAATCCAAACATGGCCAAACAGTGACACCCAGCCCCGAAAATGATGCAAATCATGCACTTAGAAAAATCTTTGTAGCCATATTGTTCATTCCTTCTCAAGCGTTCATCCAACCAGCTAAGTGAGGGTGGAGGAAAGAAAATAAAGGTAATATTAAGGTAGGGTTCCTCCTGGAAAGATAAAAGTCAGAGTTGAAGGGAGGGGTAAATTCTACTTTTTCATTAAAATGCTTTTGGAGAGAGCTCAAGTTAAACTATTTGATTTATCTGGGCTGGATAGAGATGAAGCTTATGTTCAGGGATATTTGATCTGTCCTGTAAAGTCCATTTCAAAACCTCCATCTTCAGCTGCTTCCTGCTTTCTAAGATCTTCCTTAGCTCTTGCCCCTCCAGCAAAGAGGTGGTATCCAAAATTCCTACCTGTATGAATAAATAGCAAGAAAAATGCATGAATTTACATGAAGATATTTTCCCCATTTGCTTTTTTGGGTTTAATTTCTAATTTGGGGACAGCCTAAGGAAAGAGGAGGCATAAGTATGCAGAGGTCCTTCCCCACCTGGGTGATAATGCCTAAACCACTCCCAAACCAGAGGTCTTGGGGGAACACTCCCCTCCCTCCCCTTTGAGGCTGCATTTGAAAATGTTTATTAAGCTTCCAAACATGCCTAAACATAAAACTAGGGAGATATTCAGATAGTCTGGCTTTCAAAAATCTAATTCCATGCACAGTAAAGATAATAGCATGGTAAAACAAGTCTCATCAAGTCGCATGATTGCCAGCATCTGACTTTCTTAAATCCTTTAAATATTCAAAATGCATTTTTGGAGTATTAGGCCAGTTTTCCAACAACTCAGAAACAGGGGCTTGGGATTTCAGATATGTAAGCTGGAAAAGTCACTCTTTTCTGGGATGTGAGCTTTCCTTTGTACACATTTTTGGATGAGAAATTTAAAGCTTAAAATGTACAGTTTCTGAGACCCTGTCATACCAACGACAGCAGCCTGCTCAGGGACTCAGGAGCATGGTCAACTTAAAAATCAGATAAGGATGCTGAAGAGAGGAGACTTCTGATAATGACTTCAAATCTTATTTTGGAAAGTACTCTAAAAGAAGATGATTTCCCCAAGATTCCCATTCTCAGAGATTTTCATTATAAATGATAGGATATTAATAGCTTACAAAAGAGAGAAAAAGTAATATCTATGGAACGTTATAGTGTTCCCAGAATGGGAAGGCCCTCTAAATCACTTAGGTAGCTCATTAAAAAGATTCCCAGCTACACCTCCAGAGATTTGATGCATCTCAGATAGGGTGCAGAATGTCGCATTTAAAGCAGTTATCTCCAGGTAAGTCTAGAGCAGGTGGTTCTTGATCCACACTTTGAGAAACACTGAGAAGGGGCTAGAACAGTAAGCAACTCTATGGAGACAAATTCACATGCTTAATACCTCAATCTAGGAAATGGCTATGTTCCTGAAATAGTGAGGGTATATTGAACTACAGTGTTGTAAATATAGATTTTAAAATTTATTTATCTTCAGTGATGCTGTATCTTGCTTCAGGTTGATTTTCAATTTCTGGTGATTCATAACATGTTGACATATTGCTCTTCCTTTTCCCACTCAAGTTTGGGTCATTACTATAAACAACAACGAAAGTGAAAATACATGAGAAAGCTCCTATTCAAGAAAACTAACCTAAATCTTCTTGGAAATTAAAAACTATTCATGTATTACCTCTGAGGGGTTTGCTATTTATTTATTTATCTATCTATTTATTTTCTTTATGAGGCACTGGGAACCCAACCCGGGACCCCCCATGTGGGAGACCCCCCTGCTTAAGCCACATCCACTCCCCTGCTTTTTTTTTTTATTTTGATATATGAGGTGTAGTAGTTTGATGTAATTATGAATTCCAAAAATAGATATTGGATTATGCTTGTAAACTGGTCTGCTAATCTGGGCATGATTAAGTTATGATTAAGGCGTTAACTGGGCCACGTCAGTAGGGCGTTGAGCCCCACCTCTTGGTGGGTGGGGAATCAAATATAAAAGGCATGGCAAAGGGCAGTGTTGGAGCAGTTTTGAGTTGGAGTTGTGATGCAGAGTCTTGAGCTGGAGCCCTGGAAAGTAGCAGACAGAAGAGCTTGGTCGTGAGGAAAGAGAGAAAGCCCTGAGAAAAGAAGCAAGCCATTTGCCTGATAGTCTACAGCTGGCCTTGTGGCACAAACAAACCTGAGCCCAGAGAGAGGCAAGCCCCAGCAAGAGAGGAACCCAAGAAGTCTGAACCCTGGCAAATGTCGACAGCTGTCATGCTCCAACATGTGGCAACAGACTTTGGTGAAGGAAGAAACTTATGCTTTATGGCCTGATAACTGTAAGCTTTTACCCCAAATAAATACCCTTTATAAAGACCAACATATTCCTGGTATTTTGCATCAGCTCCCCTTTGGCTGACTAATACAGAGGTTTTCTAAAATTGTGTCACAACTTGTTTGTATATATGTGTCCATGACCTTCACCAACTCAGGCTGTGAAACCAAGAGTACAAGCTCTCCTCAGGCATGTTTTTTGAATGGATAATAGCAGAAGAATTGAAAAATTCTTAAGCTTCCAGTTTGCTTACTACTCCAGCTTGCTGTGCTGTTCTCTGTTGCTGCCCACCAGCGACGACTGCTGCTTCTCTGCCAGCTGATGCTTGCACAGAGACTGCCACTTTCTGAGATGCTGAGTGATTCTAAGCCTCTGTTGATTCAGAAACCACTGGCTCCTGCTGCAGAAGCTAATGGTGCCAAGGAAACAGACTTCCATTTGCTTTATCTCACTTAATTTACTGTTTAATATTGTTCCCTCCCACCTAGGACTTAGGCCTAAGTCTGAGGATATGGGGTCAGAAGAGTCTGCCAGTAATCAGGTATAATGCAGCATTCACAATCACCCATCAATTCTGATTTTCCCATTATCCCTGAACACAATATGGGTTCCTTGAAAGCATTATTTATGTATATGATAATTCTGCTCTACACGGCTTCTACATATGTCTAGACAGGCCTAAATTAAAGAGTAGATTCAGTCTAACACTGGAGCCATAGCTGCAAGATAATTTTAAAGTAGACACAGCTTTATTAGCAGAGAGAATCCGTCTAAAATTGTCAGATCTCCACCTGGCTCTGCATTTTCCTAGCTGCCTGAACTTGGATGAAGTAACTTATCTAGGCCTCAGTTGTCTCATCTGTAAAATAGAAGGTTAGACTAGATCAGAGTTTTTCAGACCAGAGTTCATAAGAAATACCAGAGAGCTTGATAAATAGAGCTGGTTCCGTTTCTGTAAAGTTCAGAATCAGAGAGTCCACTTTCTTTGGAATTTAGGAATTTGCATTTAAAAAGCAAAAATACTTGTCTATATCAGTGGGTCTTTACTCTGGTCCAATATTATAGGAACAATTGGAAAGTTAAAATAAATAATACATGTCTGCTCCCATTCTAGATCAGTTCATCAGAATATCTGGGTGTGGGGCCCAGATATGCTTTAAAAGTTCTCTGAAGGGAGCTGAGGTGGCACAAGAGATTGAGCACCTCTCTCCCACTCTGGAAGGTCCCAGGATCAGTTTCCTGTGCTGCCTAAAGAGAAGACAGGCAGACACAGAAGAACACACAGAGAGCAGACAGCAAGTCCAAAAACAACGAGGAGGGGCCAGAAATAAATAAAAATAAATCTTAAAAAAAAAATTACATAAGTAAAATTCTCTAAAATTCCCCTTATCTCTAGATATCCAATTTCCAGTCCAGGGTTCTGGATTCTATACCACAAAATCTCAGTTTAAAATTTGGGGCATGCTTTGTATGCAGATTTACTAGTCAGTTTGTTAAAGCCTATTGGACTTTAAAGAAAACAGTGTTTATTTTTTAAATTATTAGTTCAGGACCTATATACCTATAAGTACAGACAACAAATATACTAAAGAAAAAAGCCTTAACTATCCATACACACAAAAAGAATATGATTTAATGGGTAATGTTTTTCAAAGTCATGATTGAAAACAGGCTATGGAAATAAGTAATGCATTTTAAAATATTATAACCTGACCTTAAAATGTTTTTAAAAGCAGGAATTTTTTAAAAAAATTGGTGCTTTTTGCTATTAGTGATAAATAACGAACTTGATTTCAATTAAAATAACAAATCACTGACAAATTTTCAATGAGGTCATGTATGATTTAATTAGAATTTTAATTATGAGCATCTGTTAGGAAGAATCTATTATTGTAAGTTTAATGTTGGGTTTTATAAGACAGCCACGTCCTCTTTGCTAATACATCCCTAAGTTCCCATGTCTCTTTCTTGAGGGTCCAGTAATCTTAATTTTTTACTGGGTCTAGTCAAACAGGGAGATAACCATCAAAACCTTGTGGGGGGAGATCTTTAGAGTTTAAAGAAAAAGATATATTGCCACCTAGTGGAAAATAGGCAGAATCTCCTGAGTGTAGTTCCCTTTTTTTAAAAAAAATAAACTTTTGTTTTATATTGTTTTTTTTTTATTAGAGAAGTTGTATATATACAGAAAAATCATGAATAAAACACAGAGTTCCCATATACCACACTTTATTAATATCTAAAAAATGTGGTACATTTGTTAAAATTCATGAATGAAAATGTTTATAATTGTACTATTAACTATAGTCCATGGTTTACAATAGGGTTCACTGTTTGTGTTGTGCTGTCCTATGTTGTTTTGTTTTTTAAAATTTTTGTTCTAGTTACATATAACATAGTTAACAGCACTGAATTATATATGTGAATGTGGTTAGAAGGGGAAATTTTAAGTTATGGTTCCCTTTTTAAACCACAAAATGGTTATTAAAAAGGGTACAAGATATTTTAAAAATGGTAAAATAATCCACTGCTACATAACTTTTGGATTTTATGTTATATATTCCTTATATATTTATTTAGAAAGCCTCATATGTATATGCTACTGCTATATGCTGATATAGTTGAACATAGGCTTTCTCAAATGACAGAATAATTTATAGGTAAATGTAAAAAGGATTTACCACCCAGAGAAGGTCAGTAGTACAGTAAATAGCCAATGTAAATAGAGTTGATTTGTTTGGGCAAATCACATCTCTGAGCCTATTTCCTCATCTGAAAAGATGGAGGTGGACTAGATGATTTATAAGATAATGGTAACTCTAAAGTGATCAGATTATTTATAATAGTATAAATAAATATATATAAAGTATATTTATAATACACACATATTTATTAAATTTGGGGTATTTTGAATAATTTAAATGAGTGTCCAAACTTGGTTTAAGAAGTAGTGTTGGTGACCTAATAGGTGTGTATCTCTGGAATTATGTTTCAGCACAGTACTAAAAGAGGCTTATTAATGGGAAGGAAGTTCCTATCTATTTATTTGGTTGCCAGGTTCCCAGAGTTTTTTTTCCATAAGAGTAAGGTGACCTGGCTAATTTTAACTGCAGTAATTACATTCTAACCAGTGAAGTTATCCTTGTAGCTTCTGTTTGGATATAGCATCATTTATTGTTTCCTGTCTTAAACTTTTAAGAAGTTACTATTAACTGATTTACAATTGCTGATCTTTAACAGGCATGGAGGATGATATTGACTACTTGTTAATTCTGTATGAATCTTTTTTTATTGTAGGCCAGGAAAAGAAAAGAGAGTTTAAAGACACTTCCCTTTTAATAGCTCTTGGTATGTTCCAAGAATGTCACAATCCTTAATTAGTTAACCATACTGTGAGTGTGCCCTTTGAAAAAGGTCCTATTTCAGATGATGTAACTCAAGGAGCTTAAGTTACCAAATTGTTTTGGTTCAAATCATTGGATATAATTTATTTCTGTACAGCATTAAGACAGACATATCACTGAGAGGCTTTGCCTTTCAAACAGGAATGTGAAAATGTGAAAATGCCAATAAATCCAAGGGAAGTAAGGACTATTTAGTAGGTGTCATGAAATACTACAGGTAGGTAGTTTGCTCTGATGACTCAACTTTTAAAAAATTCGTCGACAGAAATTGATTATCATATAAGCATTAATAGGATAGTAAGAAGACATAGAAAAGATTATCAACCTTCTGTTTGAAGCAATGTCCAGAGATAAGGCAGACAGAAATATTAATTTTAGCATTCCTAGTAACTTCCCTTTTTTTCCCTTTCTATATTGAACCCGCCCTTCCCCGCCCCCGAAAAAGATAAGAAAATGAAAGGAAAAAAAGAGACATGGTAAATTTTCCAAATTATATTTCTTTGGAGTAAACTCTGGGAAAGTTGCTCCTGACAGCTAAGGAGAAGAGAGAAGATATCCAGGATCTAATTTTTCTTCCTAGCAACTATTTTTGTGTGTTCTCTTTAGTATTAATTGATTCCTAGGTGCATCTATGGTATTTGCTGCCCATTTTACTCAGTCTGTTTTCAAACAAGCAAAACTGCAGGAAAATAAAATTATAACCCCCAAATATGAAGCTGGAAACTACTTGCCTTCTTAGAATGAATAACTATTTTTTTCCTATTGCTTTTTCTCTAGAAATAATTTAGTAACAAGATCCACATAATTTCAGAGGTAAATTTTGCAGTTTATAATGTGAAATACTCTTTATGCTATCAGTTTATAAGACTACCTTATATCACTTGCATTATCAATATCACCACCCTATTACATATCTTCCAAATCCTCAATTAAGTAGGTAGCTTCAACAATAAAATACAGGAGTGGGGTACTACATGCCTGAAACAACAGTTGGATGTGACAATGACAAATTAAAGGTCATGACACATGTCATTGGGGAAGCAATTTCCATAGGTTTGCCAAAAAAAAGAGACCTCTCAGACTGATCTATGACTTAAATTTCAGCATAATTTAATATATCTGTTCCTTGAACAGATACATCTGTCAACTGATGACCATTATTATTCTCTTTAAGATATCCTTTCTTCCCTGAATTGTAGCAGAACAGTACAAAATAGCAAGCATAATGATAAGATGATGACATATCTAGTTACTTATAATTCAAATATTCCATTTCAGTTTAAGAAGGAATCCTAAGAGCAGACCCATGGAATGGGTACTTTAAAAGGTAACTTTGTTTTAACTGCATTAATTTTTTTTCTTTTTATCATCCACATGTATTTTCATTTGATGCACATTCCAGGAAAGTTGAGTTTCAGAAAGTTAAAGGTCTTTGTTAAAATAAATAAGAAGAGATTTCCAAATCATGCATGTCAAATTCCAAGCATTTTCTATGGTTGTATATAAGGAAATAATTTGGAAATACAGCTGATACTCAGAATTGGGAGAGTGTTAAAATGGAAAAAATGCCCTAGCATTATAGGCAAAACTGAAAATTGTTCTTTCTGATAAAATGTCTGTCTCCTTAGGTATATAATGCTTTATTAAACCTCAATTCTATTGTACACATTATTCATATGCATAATAACCTTATTTGTATTCAACTTAACTATTCATTTGGCAATAAGCCTAGACTATTCTAGTGTTTTAAGAATCAAACAAATGCCTCTGAGATTCAAAGTCTTTGTTTTCTTTTTCAATATTTCAAATCAAAACAAGTCTTTGTCCTCTTATTGCTGCACTATAAATATATTAATATACTCTAAGTATATTAATTGGTAGTTTACACAAGCTATCTAAATGATTTCTATGTCTATCCACCACTAAAGCCTTCTTTTGGGGATTATATGTGATATTTTTTAATACCTCTGTGTACTTGAATGGATTTATTTGGCTTCTAGATGGTCTGGCAAAAGTCACAATTTTTTTTGTTTTTATTTTGTTTTAGGTATGTTGGTGGGACTGAACTTAACAAGGTTCTGAATTGTCGGCTAGGCAGCTAATAAGAATGATCATTCAGGTATTTAGATTCCTGTTGACTTAAGGAGTGTCTACTGCCCTTTCTTGCTCTTCTAGGCTGTGGTGGGAGGTAAAGCAAAAGCAGGTATTGGAGTAAAAAAGACCTTGGCATTACCACTCAGTGTATTCTGTTGCAAAGCGTGTTGTTGGCAATTATCTTTTCTGAACCTCAGTTTTCTTCCCTGTAAAGTGGAATATTGAAAAACATGTAGAGTTGTTGTCAAGATTAGAATGGAATGTCCAAGTCACACTGTAGGCACTAGATATATAATTATTATTTTCATAATATCCCTCCTAGATTTTGTGAATTTTCCATTATCTTATGGTTTCTCAATTTCAGGGCAAAAAACTCTTTTCTTAGCTTTGTGAATGAAGAGAGGCAGCTCCTGTGCTCTTTCTGCACAAGGAAGGGGATGTTGTTGGGAAAACTGTGAAAGGAGATATCCTATGATACAGAGACTTCCTTTCTTTGTGAATGGTAGATGGGAAATTAAACCAAATGAAGTTGGGGTCTGAACTGTGGACTCCTCCACTTCTCAGAGTGGATTCCTTACCGCTCCCAAACATCTCGGGTAAAAATCCACTGCCCCAGAATCGTTTGGACGCTCACCACTCTGGAACTCCCTCCCCTGGTGGTCTGGTGGAGTCCAGGAATCCTGGCCTTTTGGGCACACTGGCCAGACCTGTTTGCTCGCTCAAGCTTGGCGTGAGCAGCATGGGTGGTCCTGATAAGCTGGCTACTTTATGACTAAGATGGATTCTGAACATTTGAATGCATTGATGAGACAATTTGTCAGGTGGTCACTAAGGAAGTTATAATCTACAGAAAAACAAGAAATTTATTTGCATGCTATCTGACTAAAGTCCTAAAAATGATTGTTTATGTAATATATTTTAAAATATCTATTCCGCCTTGGAAAAGAATTAACTATTCTCTCGTCTCTAAATTACCTAGGTGCTAGAAGAATTTAAACCAAATAACTATGTTATAATGAGGAAAAGCTCATGGCTCTGTAGTTTCCATTCTAAAAGAGAGTTGAGCAAAAAGAAAATAATAGGGCAGGGTCAAATTCAATCCTTGTTTAATTCAGACTCAGTGTGAAGCATATATGGAGAGTAAATGAAATTAATACTAAGCTTATGCATCTCAGTCCATTTTCATATATCCCTGTATAGGTGTGGGGCTGAACTAACAGAGGTTTTTGACAGTTACTGGAGTCTCATTAGTCTTATGAAATAATGTTATATTTGTTGGGGAAGACCTATAAAATTCTGCTTCCTTTAACCTCAAGATGATTACTTATTTGACAATTTTCCAGAGTTAGAAAAAGTAAAATGATCAGAGAATTCTCATGCACTCTTTGGAAATTGCACAAAATTTCTATGCTTGCATGGGCACATAGTTTCTGAATACATTTCCTTTTTATTCAATAAATTTCATCTTAATTTTTTTTTTTCCAATTTTTGGTCAAGTGACCCTCTCTCCTTTATTTTATATATGAAATATATTTTATTCTGCTTTTGCTTAAGAAGTCCAATCTTCAACTTGATAAGGACCTATTCCATTCCGCTACCATAAATCAGCATTTTGTTCCTAACGTGGTTCTTTAATGAGTTTCCTTCAAGATACTGAAGTCAGGAAACAGCTGGTGATGGTTTGAAACACTTGTTCAACGGAGAATCTCGGCTGTTGCAGAGGATTAGCCGCCTTTTAGAATTCCAGGAGCAACCATGTGCAGTCTGGTCAGTCTTGTAGAGGTGTGCAATGTGGGAGGTAAAAGAAATGAAACATCCGGCCCAGAAACACAAGTGCTGATGAGACACTGCAACTAATTTCTCATGAATCTAACCTGTGTCTTTCTTTGACTGAAAATGCATTTTTGGGCAATAAACATCATTCCCCATGCAAAAAGTGCTTTTTAAAGTTTATTTTATTTCAAATATATTGGATTATATCAGAATTTGTGAAATCATTTTGAAATAATGATTTAAAAACTTTCAAAAACAAAACACTTTGTTTTGCTGAATGTGTTTTAAAATTAATGTTATCCTGATTATATTTCCACAGCAATTTATATTTATACTAAAAGCCATTGTGTTTTCCAAAATGAAAAGAGCCAGCTTTATTAAAGTAGCTAAAAGCCCACTAGAGGTCACTTTTTCAATTTATTTCCTTTAACAACTGAAAAATTCAGCCTTGATCCTTGTCTTTATATTTTCCTTATATGCCATCTTTCCCAGTGTTAGAGTTTTTGTTTTTATCCCAGCAAAATTTCTGCTATTTCTCAAACAGTTTTTTTCTGAAATCCTGAGACCACTCCTAAGAGCTGTTTGCTTTTCCCTGGGGCCATTTATTCTTATTTTCAAGTGTATTATCCATTGTGACATTTTTAATGGCCTTCTTGGGAACCTAATTAAGTGTATATTGTTTCTGATTATTTAAATGTCACTATTTGAACACAAGCCATGTGTGGCTGTTTTCTAAAGTTTTAATGGACTTTACAATGCTGCCTTAGTATGAAAGTACCAGAGGATATGCGCCTTCTGAAGACTTTCGAAGATCCACTCAATTTTTGCTCCTCACCACAAACGCCAGTACTACTGAAAAAAGTTCAACATCCACACTTGTTGAATTAAGCCTCTGAAATTCCTCATTCTTGATTTAATTTCCATAGTGATCCATTAGAGCTGTGTTTTGAATCACTTTTTTAAAAAGGCAATGGCACTTAAATATAAATGTCTAATGCAGTTTGCTTTATCTAGCAGAAGGACATTTTATTATCTTTTTCTTTAGGCTTCAGGTTTGAGGAGCATGAACATGTTCACAAGCTGCTGTTGTTACTATTATTACTTGAGCATAAAAAGTAACATTACAGAGTCCTGTGTATTTTCTACTAGGCAATCTGATATGAGCTTACTATTTCCTGGCTTTCAGTGGAATAAATGCCCAGTGTATCTTTCATATCCCTAACTATATTGATCTTATCTTTTTTTTTTTAAAGATTTATTTATTTATTTATCCCCCCCTTGCTGCTTGTGCTTGCTGTGTCCATTCGCTGTGCATTTCTTCTGTGTCTGCTTATCTCCCCCTTGCTGTGAGGTCCTGCTGCATCAGCTCACTGCGCCGCGTGGGCTGGCCTGCCCTCACAAGGAGGTCCTGGGAAGCGAACCCGGGGCCTCCCATATGGTAAACGGGAGCTCTATCGATTGAGCCACACCCGCTTCCCTATATTGATCTTAAAACAATTTCTGAGCTATTTTTCCCTCTTCAACTGAAATCAGCAGTTTTTAAATGCAGAAACATTATGATATTTCATTTCTCTATAAAAATGGAAGCCTTTGGAGGAAAATCACATACAGAGCCTAATTCTTTCAAAAAAAAAGTCTCTTTCTCTCTAATATATATCCATTCACCAAATATTCTACTATCTAAATATATAACAGTTTTCTACCATTTTTGAAAAGATCTTATTGAAGAAAAACTTTAATATTGGAAAACAGAAGAGCTGAAATATCAGGTGTGCTTTAAATCATTATATATATATATAATACCTAATGTTAACAGCATTGTTAAAATTATTTTCATGTAGAAAATAATGCATGAATACTTTCTCCATATAAAATATTGAAATATTACAATAAGCTGCATTCTCCATTGTCTACTAGCTCTAATCTCCAAACCTTCTCAAAGGCAACTCCTTTGTTAACACTATTTTGTGTATTTTTCCAGATTTTCTGATAAAACATTTATATTCAAATGTACATATGCCTAGAATATGTACAACAATATTTTATTTTGTATATGTGAGTGTTTTAAATAAATGTTATATAACATTGAACAAATTGTTCTGCCATTTATGTGTTTGGCTTTTGTTCAATCATAGACATTGGGGTATTTACACCTTGGTTCTCATAGATCTGTCACATTCTTTTGTGAACTACTGCGTAGTGTCCTTGAGAATGGAGCTATTGTAGTTTATTTTTCTGTGGAAGAAGATTTAGTTTGTTTCCATTTTTTACCTCTTACAAACAATGTGTATATGTATATCCTCCCATACTGCCTCTATAGTAGATCTTGTGAAGCAGAGTTGCTAGATCATAGGCTAGAGGCAGTCAACATTTTAATAGAGCCTGCAAAATAGCTCCCGTAAGTGGCTGCACCAGTGTACTCTTAACTACCAGTGCAGTGAATGCAAGGTTCCCCACACCCCAGCCAGCATTCGGCATCAAACTTTAAAATTTTTGTCGTTTTGACGGTGTCTTATATTTGAAATGCATTTTCCTAATTATTAATATTAGTTAATAGTTAGGATCATCTAACTGGTTCTAATATTAGAACCTAACGTATAGTGAACGCTTTGCTGAAAACTTAAAACTAGAACGTTTTGGACCCGGCTGGTTGCGCACGGCCAAGACAGGCAACGACACCAACAGCTCTTTATCTTTATCACTTGGATGAAAATGGCCTGGCTAAGTGGCAAGCAGGTAGCATTTGGCAAACTTCTAGAGAGATTGGAGGTAGTACAGAAGGTGGAGAAAGAAAGATAGATGGTCAGGACAAGCTAATGAAGGGTGTGACAATCACAGATTGGCAAAATCGAGGTGGAGAAGTACTTTAAAGTCACCAGAGAATAGGGCCCCAGGAACCTCCTGTGAAAGGCCGCCTGTGCTGACACTGCTGACCCCTGCCGGTGAACATACCAGCTTCAGGGCTCCACGCTGCACTGGCCCTGGCCCTAGCATCTGACCGAACTGACCCACAACCCCCCATTCCACAAGCCCTTGGGGCCCAGTTTTGTAACAAAACTACCAACGCTGACCAATAAAAGAAAAAGTGGGTATTAAATAAAAAACGAAAACCAAACTAAAAAGCCTAACCTAAACTCTAGTTAGGTTATACTAATAGTTAATAAGCTCATCTTTTCATATATTTATTAGAAATTTGTATTCCTTCTTCTGTGAATTTGCTTATTCATATCTTTTGCTGGTATTTCTATTGATTATTTGCATTTTCTTACTCATCTTTAGGAGTTTTTATATATTTTGAATATCAAGAGCTTATTTTTCATATGTATGTAAATATTTTTCTTCAGTCCCTCACTTGGTTTTTATCTTTGTTTATGATGACTCTGTCATAAAGAAGTGTTTATTCTGATGTTTATCAATTATTTCTTTTATAACTTAAGTTTTTGTATCTTGCTTAAGAAAGCCACCTCTACCTCCAAAATAAATGTTTAACATATTTTCTTCTAATTCTTATGTACTTACTTGCACTGCTGTTGTTTATATATTCAGATTTTCTTGGGATTATTTTTTTAGTATATTATGATTATGATTCTAGTTTCTTTTCCCCAAATATTTCTGATACTACTTAATGAATAGTTCATATTTTCTTACTGACTTGAAATGCTGCTTTCATTTTACTGCATCTCTGGAAACATTACTGCTATTTATCATTATTATTTGTATATTCCTGTGTAACACCATATTTTTAAAAGTACTACATGTTAGCTAATTAGTAAATGAAACCCTTTCTTCTTTGTTCATCTTTCTCAACATTGACTTCACTATTTTTGCTCCGTTACTCTTTCATATTATTTTCAAATCAGGGTCATGTGCTTTAGACAGATATGAAGGAAACAAATTGTCTTTCACTTTAGAGAGTTTAAGAAACAAACTGGCATTTGGGTTCTGCTAAAATTTAGGCCAATTCACTTACTCATGGACATGGCCAGTGAAGGTGACTGTGAGCACAATGATAGGTTTTTTTTTAAAAAGCTTAGACTATTCTAAGTACTTTCATCCATGTGTGGCTAAGGCCCAAATTTTTGTTCCATTAGGATAAGATAGACTATGTTAAATAGAAGAGTTTTGGAGGGGAAGGTGTTATCAGCTGTCTGAATCATATGAAAAGAATCTTGTATGACTTCTGTGGAGTGTCCAATTCTATTAATAAAGACCTCCTGATGGCTCTTACAGAGTAAATTAGGTCCTAAGTTTACCCTTAACCAGTTGAATGCCCACTTGTTGGATAGGTTTATTTAAGATCATCCATTTAAATGTTGAAAAATACTTGCCACCAAAGGTAATCTTCCAATTGGTCCCTTGACAAAGCCAGTTAATGATCAGAGAGAAGAGAATCATATTAACCCAATAGGATGATACATTCAATTTGCTCGAATACAAATAGTGTAACCCAGTACACTCTCTGCATACTTTCAAAGAGGTGTGTGGATACACACACACACAAACACACACTACACACAGAGGTCAGTTCAATTCTCCTTGGAAACTGCTTTGTTCACTCTTGAATCCCTAGAGCTTGAAACAGTGCTTAATATATAGTAGGCTTTCTCCAAAAGTGTATAGAATAAATGAATAAAATGATGTTAAAATAGAGCTGGGGTTTTGTTCTTTTTTTCCCCAAGTATAGTCACATAATTTGGTACATTTATTTTATTTTACTTAATTTTATTTAGGGTGTCTACTACGTGCCAGGCACCATTCTTAATACCTTATACTTATTAGTGTATTCAATCTTCATAAAAACCATGTGAGGTAGAAACAATTATGATTCCTGATTTGCAGTTATTACAAATACTGGATTTATATCATACTTCAAATGTTATTAGAGTTAAAAATAACTATTATCCTCTGTTTGTGTATTTATATATAAATACAAATGCCTGTCTTAGTCCATATTTTCTTGTCCCCATTTTTGTTATGAGTAAGTGTTGGATTTTGAACATTTATCTTAAGAGTATTAATTCTCTGAGTACCTATGTGGGGCAGGCACTGTGCAAGGAGTAGAACAATGAACAGGAGAGATCTGTGCCCTGCCTTCAGGGAGCTTACATTCTATTGTAGAGACAGGCATAATAAAATGGAGTTGAATGAATAGACAAGTTGCTTTCAGAGATGTTAACTGCCACAAAGGACATAAAACTTTGGGATTGGGGAAAGATAAGAAGTCAAAGAAATCCTTTCTGGGAAGATGTTATTTGTGTTGATATATAAATGAAAAAAAAAAACAAAAAAAAAAACAGCTGACCATGCAAAGAACTGAGTAAAGAACACTTCAGGAAGAGAAAATAGGAAGTCATAAAGTAGTAACAAGTTTGATAAAGTTGTCAGAGAACTACCATTCTTCATACTCCTGACATGCTCTCACTTTCCTCTTTACACAACTGGATTCCACAATCCATCATTTAATAACATTCCCTTGAAAACGCCTTAAACATTTTGCTTCGCCTTTTGTTTTACTTACCTGGCAAAATACTAATCCTTGTTAAATACAGCTACCCACATTTTACATGCCAGCACATAGGCAACAAAATATGGTTAGAGAAAAACATACAACCATGCTGACTGGTCTCACTTTAAGTCTAGGACCCCTCATTTCAAGTAGGCCTTACTGCTGCCCAGCAATCCTGATATGTTACCATGATCCAATCATATGCCTATTGTCTCAGATATACTACCTACATCTGAGAAAGATCCTGCCTTGGTTGCTTTTTTGTTTGGATGAATTGTCCGTGCATCATCTCTCTGAGGACAACCTCTCTAGCTATACTCTAGGCCTCATTCTCTTTTATCTATGCAAGGACTTGCTTCTAATATTGTTCTCATACTTTCTAGTCATCAAATTATATCTCATTCCTGAAACATTTCCATCAGTAAACAAAAGTGTCAATATCTCTTCTTAAAAGTAAACATTTCACACATCTATGGCCAACTGATTTTCCACAAGGGAGTCAAATACTTGCAATGGGGAAAGAATAGTCTCTTAAACAAGCAGTTTTGGGAAAATATGCAAAAGAATGAGTTTGGACCTCTACCTTATACCACATGCAAAAATTAACTCAAAAATAGTTCAAGAACCTAAATATAAGTGTTAACCCATGCAACTCTTAGATGATAACATAAAGGCAAATCTTCATGACC
Organism: Cabassous unicinctus; assembly: GCA_029593785.1. Taxonomy (NCBI): domain Eukaryota; kingdom Metazoa; phylum Chordata; class Mammalia; order Cingulata; family Chlamyphoridae; genus Cabassous; species Cabassous unicinctus. The sequence goes on along the minus strand of JAQZBX010040672.1, from coordinate 787 downwards.
TGGGCTTCAGCAACGGATTTTTATATATCATACCTAAAGCAAAAGCAACAATAACAAAAATAGATAACTTCGACTTCCTCAAAATTAAAAACTTTTTGCATCAAAGGACATTATCAAAGAAGTGAAAAGACAACCTACAGAATGGGAGAACATGGTTGCAAGCCATGTATCTAATAAAGGCTTAATATCAAGCTCTTATGGCAGTATGACAAGGTAGTGTCACTGGTTTAGGGTGTAGGTTGGGGGGGCATTCAGGAAGGGGTACATCTGTAGTAGGCTTCTGGGGAATGTGTGAGTGTTCATCCTGTCATAAGGTGTTGTGTCGGGGAGTGGAGACCCATGCAGTGAGTGGGAAGAAGATGGACTCCCCATCTTTAGGAGGACCGATTCACCCAGGAACAGACAGGTGGGTGTCTCTTAGGCACAAAGATGGATCTTAATAGGAGAGGATAATCAGCATGTCAAGACCTATGTTGCATGTAACTATGAATCTTGTCATCCAATGAGTCAAGACAGGGAGTGTCATGAGCCCCAGGGGGATGCGGAGGAAGGAACAGAAAAGATCAACAGGGGGTATTTAGTGATCATGGGAAATGTTTTTCATTACCTTACAGGAATGAACACAGGACATGGTAAATATCACCAAAAATTATTAAACTGTACTGTCTAAATTGTAAAGTATACTGTAAACCATTGGCAATGTTTAGTAGCTATGCTTCACTATCTGTATAACAGTTATAACAATGCTACCATTCACATAAAAAAGGTTTTAATCAGGGTGTGGAAA
>JAQZBX010040671.1:0-22600 GCA_029593785.1 Cabassous unicinctus | reverse complement strand
ACACTAATGTAAGATGTTAATAAGGGAAAATGTTGCAGGGGGAGGGGGTGGGATACATGGGAATCCCCTATACTTTCAATGTAACTTTTCTATAATCTAAAACTTCTTTAAAAATAAAGTTTACCTGCAGCCAATTAAGCTAATTGTCTCCCTCTCCCCATGGGGGCTCGGTGTGCAGTGGCTGTGGACAGCAGCCTCCTTGGTAGTGTACGCGGCCTGTTGCTTGTACAGGTTGCCATAAGGGACCTTGGAGACAGCCACTGCCTGTTGATGGTCCTGTCTGTGACCTCGTGCCATCCCCCAATCTAGGCTCCAGACAGGTATGTGAGGTGCCTTTGGAAAGCCTCAGGGGACGGTGGCCCGGGTCCACATTGGCCAAGTCATCATGTCCATCCTCACCAAGCTTCAGAACAAGGAGCTTCAGAACAAGATGCTCCACATCTCCAAGAAGTGGGCCTTCACCAAGTTTAATGCTGACGAATTGGAAGACATGGTGGCCGAGAAGCGCCTCATCCCGGATGGCTGTGGGGTGAAATACATCCCCAATCATGGCCCCTTGGACAAGTGGTGGGCCCTGCACTCATGAGGGCTTTTTTGCCAGCACTGCCCTCACCCGACCTGTGCCCTCCAATAAATGACTTCCTGGCAAAAAAATTAAAAAATAAAATAAAATAAAATAAATAAATAAAAAATAAAAATAAAGTTTATCATATGGAAAAAAAAAGATAAAGGGGTAGAATAAGTTACTGTAGTTACTCTACTTAATCACACAAATCATAAGGGCCCCTTGAGATAGAGATGCTGTTATCTTGAATGCCACAAGATTTATGTAGAAAGGGAATATTTTTTATGTATCAACAATTATTATAAAGTATACCAGTGTTATATTTTCATTAGAAAGAGAGGCAGCCAATAAATATTTTCTATAACTTAATCATTAGAGATGACCACTGTTAGTGCTCTGTCATCATGTGTCCTCTTACAGATAGGCGTGGAAGGCATATCCATATACTTATTAAAGTAGCTAATTTTAAATAAGGTCTGTCTACTAAATTCATCAAAGTCTCAGCATTTTTATTCCCTCCCTTTTTTTTGAAACACTACATCCAATCCATTAGCAAATATTGTTGGGTCTACTTTTAAACTCTATCTAGTATCTGACCAATTCTCACCACCGCTACTGCTCTCCTAGTCATCTATCATAGCCCAATCTCCTTCTAGCCAGTCTCTCTGCTTTCATTCTTGATCCCTACAGGTTATCCTTAACATAACAAGCAGTTGATTGTTTTAAAGCATGTGAAATCATATTGCCCTTCTGCTCTCCTTTCTCTTCCCCTCTCAGAGTAAAAGACAACATCCTTACAATGGCCTGGAAGACATGCATGATTGGGTCTTAGCCATTTCTCTGACTCAGATCTACCCCTCTCCTCCTCACTGGGTTCCAGCTGCACTGGCCTCCTTGTTGTCCTAAAAAATACCAAGCATGGTCGTGCTGAGGAACCTCTGCAAAGGCTCTTCCCTTTCTGAAAGTATCTTTGCTCAGAGGTGCATATGGCTGCATCCTGTGCTTCTTTCAGGTCTCTGCTGTGGGGCTCTCTGTCAGAGAGACTTTCTGGGCCACTTTACATAAACTCACACCTTTCCCCCCATTCTCCTTCCCATGCTCTGTCATTGTTACAGGTCTCTATCTGATTGATATGTTATTTCCTTGTTTTCGCTGGTCTCTCCATTTAGTCTGTTTTATTCACTTTTGTTTTTTGTATCTAGAACAGTGTCTGGCACATAGTGGACAGTAACTATTTGTTCAATAAACTGAGCTATCATAGATACAATGACTATATGTTCTGGTTCTGATTAATATGAGCCTACTTATGAGGAAAAAGTAATAGAATGTTTTAATCAGGACTACCCCAGAATCCCTGGGTTATGTCATCACCAGGAAAAAAAAATCAGTCCCATACTTGGAAAAGTTAGTGGAAATTCATCTATCTGCATTATGGGATGTATTTTCTTGTGGAAACAATGTAATCAAGGTAATGAGATGAGAAACCAGACCATGAATTCCTGTTTTCCTGCTTTACTCATTTGTGGCTGAAATAATATTTATGTAGTGCTGACACTCCCCACTCCTCCCCCAGTTCCTTAGGGTTTTTGAAACATCTCACAAGCTTTCTGAGACCAGGGTTCCCTTGATACTTGAGCAGTAAAGTAGTGTTAAGTATTTGTTACCTGAAAGCAGAGTTGAGGAGTACCTAAACGAGCTTTAAAGACAGGCTTTTGCTTAAGTGGGGAGGTTTTTGAGAAAACAATCCAGCAGCTGGGGGCTGGGACAGGAGTAGGACTGCCTGGGTTAGGGATGGCCCCCAGCAGATGTGCATGGAGCCTTAGGGAAGGTTGGTAAATCTCCTACCACCTGTGCTTATTTCAGCAGAAATTCAAATCTAAGCAGCTGCATTTATCATCCCTCCTTCATCCCATAATGGCAAATTTTGACAACAAGCACAGGCTGTTTACCCTGACAGTGTTCATTCAGAGTTGGTATTACGTAGGGACGATCTAAACTTGTAATGTGTCTCAAGGTGTAGTTTCTCCAGGCTACCAAGCTACTGCCACCAGAGATGCCTGCAGAGATTTTTATAAATGTAAACTCCAGAAACTTATTTCAGACCTACTGAATCAGAATCTCTAGGGTCGGGCCCTACAATTAGCATTCATAACAAGTACCCCAAGTGTTATTTATGGACACCAAAATTTGAGAACGCTCGAGAGTTATGCACAAATTGCTATCTTGATAGATTGCATAGTTTTAACTACAGTTGCTTCCATCCCTCCCTCCCTCCTTTCCTCCCTCCGTCCCTTCCTTCTTTTCTGCCCTTTGTTCCTTCATTTTTTTTCCCACTCAAATTCTAAGTTAGGACTTTAGAGTAATATATGATTTTACTAGAAGAGTAAGTTAGTATTGTGTTTATTAACACATCCACAAGCAGTTGTCAGAGTGTAAAAAAAAGCAGATGTACTGCAGCAGCTTGGGGGATGATGCTGAGCAGCTGGCAAAAGGAAGCGAAAGCAGCGCATTAAGAGAGGGATTACAGATCATAACATCTGTGACAGGAAAATAAAAGATGATCAAGGCAGCATTCCTGGTCAGAAGATGCTAGTTTCACACTAGTTAGGGGATAGGTAGTTCCTGTTTCGAAAAAGGGTTAAAAGCTGTGGAAGCAAAGATGGAACAAACATGTTTGACGTGTGTTCCACTTGTCTAATTTTTCACCAGTTCCTGCTTGTATTTAGAAGCCCTTAGTCAGGAGGGCTTCTCCCTAGAGGCCTCCAGCTTGCTTGTTTGCAGGACTTTCTGTACTTAGATAAGATCACCTTAGCCTCAGGTGGGTCAGGTGGTCTTAGAAAGAATTTTTTTTCCCCATTCCCCTAGGGCTGGTGATACCAGGCATCGTAGATAAAGCAAATAATTCTTTCTAGCCAGGAAGAGAAAATTGGTTTGGAGAAGTAGCCCAATCAATTCAAACTGAGCCCCTCTGACTGCCGGAATTGCTAGGCATCATGAACAATTCTAAAACAGATCAGCCTGTTTGACAGGCCCTTTAAATTTTGCATTATTGCATGGACGCTTTTTGATACATGGATTTTCTCCAAACGCCTTAAACGTAATTTGGAAAATGGGATGAATGGGAGCAGAGGCAAAACTTCCTGCTCTTTTTGACCCTGAAAGAAATACAATTTCAAGTGATTTGGTTATCTAAGGGAGCTTCTCTTTGCCCTGTAATCTAGCTCTCCCGACCTCAATCCCACTTATTAAGTGTGGCCCAGGCAGCCTGTCTGAAGGCTGTCAGCTTAGCGTTATCCCAGGAGATTCATCACTAAGAGCCAAGGATCATGCATAACTGGCTAAGACTAAACTCCAGGCAAACCAGAATTACACAGCTGGGGTCAAGAGAGAATTTAATATACAGGCACATGGCCCAGATCTCCTTGGCTGCCCAAGGCACCGATGCAGAGGATTCATGCGATTCACTGACTCTTGAGTAAGCTTCAGTGACAGTAATTCCTTGGGTAGAGCAGGCTTGTTGTGAAAGTAGGAAAACCATCATTTCTCTGCTTTCTTATGCTGGCTTGACAGGCTTTTGTTTTGAAGACTGTACCAATCCTTGTACTCTTCTAAAGTACTGTTGAACAAATTAAACGAAATTAAAGACAAAGGCAACTAGCAAACTTCTTGCAAAAAATTTTGTTGCGGGTATGATTTGTAGACAAACAATTATCGTGAGTTAATGTGAGTTGGGGGCCAGACCATAGGAGCAGGTGTAATAAAATATAACCGTAGATATAAAGTATGTTAATGTAATTCACTTGATTCAATTCAGCTCAATGGTTATTTAGTTCTTACATGGAATACCCTATCAGGTACTCTGGGCACTGGAGATACAGGATGGTCATCTATTTCTTCAAAGAACTTTCTTAGCATCTTGGTGGGGCAGAGGAGACTGACGTATGAAGAGTTATGATAAAATTGAAAAAGGTTTGGCAGGGGAATTTTCCTGCCATTTTAAACAACTACTTCTCTACCTTTAAGTCCCATGTTAAAAGGCTTTTATCTTTTTATCCTATTCTTCTTCCTATAATTCTTGTCTCTGCCAATAAAATTTTTATCTCCTCATTTTCTACGTTTGGGACATTTGAATAATTTCAATTCCTCCTCCTTTTTTAAAAAAAATCCTTACTACTATCAGATGCCAAGTTATTCTTACCTCTACTGTGTTTCTTGTCCCATTTCCATTTCTAATGCTAGAACTCTAATGCAGCTCCTGTCACTTCCTGCCCAGATGACTGGACTAATATCCCAATTGATTTCTCGGTACTGTCTTGTATTCCTGTACTGCACTGGATTACTCTCAAATGTACTGCAACGGGTCACTCTCTCATCCAATGCATCCAAATGTGGCTGTTTGAGTAGCCTTCCTAGAAAACTTGTTCTGACTAATGACCTTCTTCTTGCCTAGAAAATGAATTCCTAATGTCTTTCTAGGCATCTCTGATTCTCAAAAGTGTGGTCCCCAGACCAGAAGCAAAAACATGACCTGTTAGAAATGTAAATTCTTGAGCCTGCTTCCAGACCTACTAAATAAAAAACATTGAGGGTAGAGCCTATGATTTGTGTTGAAACAATCTCTCTAGAATTTCTGAAGCCCTACTATATTGGTTATTAAGGGATAGAGTTTTTTTGGTTTCTTTTTTGTTTATTATTATTATTACTGGAGTAATGAAAACACCTTAATATTGATTGAAGTGATGAATGCACAACTCTGTGATTATACCAAGTACCATTGGTTGTACACTTCGGATAGATTTTATGTTTTATGAATATGTATCAATAAAATTGATTAAAAATTGAGTACTCACCATATTCTATTGTCACATAATTTGGTATAATTCAGTTCTATAGTGCAAAATGGATAGATTGAGACCAGTCAGAACATGTTTGTCACCTTCTTTTAGGATGTGACAGAAACTGGGAGTGGGAATTGACCTACCACATGATTAGATCAATCCAGTCAAAACATGGCATCTGGGGTGTGGAAAATCCTAGGAAATCTAGAGCTGAAATTGGCAGAAAGCAGCAAAGGATCAATATATTGGAACAGCTATGAGTAAAACAGACTTCTTATTACATGATCCTGGGGATATGCCCAGGAGTTCGCATTTTCACCAGTCACGTTATATAATTCTGAAGTAAAAGGATGGTGAACCATGGTTTGAGAATCACTGATATAAGGAATAGTTTCAGTTCCCAATATATTAATAAAGCTTAGCAGACAAAAAGTTAAAGGCTTTGCGATATATGTGCTGGAGATAGAGAAATTGATGTCAAAGGGGAAAACAATAGATTTTAACCATTGAATTCACTTTTTCTGTTCTTTCCCTCTTCCCCTAAGACCCTTTTCCCTTTCTTTTTCTTTCTTCCTTCCCAGACTCCCCTGAAGTTATAGCTGTTTGTGAAGACTTAATTTAGCATTAAGTAATTGAAATCCATTACTTTAATTGTTTTCATTTATCACTTCAAGTATTCATTTATTGTGCCAGTATATATATTTAAACAAAGTTGATACCAAAAATTAACTTTGAATTATTAATTAAGTAAAGAAAGGGTAAAGTTCCACATTTCCGAAAAAATGGTAACCCATGTATTTAATTTTCAACTTGCTTGATATTTTTCAAGGAAGGTTTACTTCTCAGCATTGCACAAATTCAACATTCCTAAGTTGACTGAGTGGGAGGAAAATATTTCAGTGAGTAAACCAGAATGGCTACTTGTAGGAAAAGAGGAGGAGGATTCCTGAAAACTCTGTGCTCCTAATGTGAGCATGGTGCAGCGCCAAAGAATGAATAACACTTCCAAGAAAAACAATTAGCAGCAGGAAAAGTCAGAAAGGCATTATTAGCAAAGGACAAATCACAAACAGAGAGACATACACAGAGATCTACACAGTAGACCAGAAATTTTGGGGACAGTTTGCTTGCCTATATAAAAATATATGCACATGAAGGATACTCCAAAACAAAATAATTACTTCCCTGGGCTTGAGAGGAGACTGTGGATAATAATGGATAGGAGAGAGAAAATGTAGGCTTGTAAGCACAATAAGAATCTTCTGTCACAAAGCACTAGCTATGTTCAAATGCCATAACACTGGGGTATTTGGAAAATTCTGTCCACTTGAGATTTGGAATATCAACATTCCTATCAGAATTATTCCAGTTGTAGCTTTTTCACACTCCATCTTGCTCCTGTCACTCTGTCCAACAGAAATCTTGGCATAAGAGCAGTTAGGATCCTACAGACAGGCAGCACGAGTTAATTTACTGTAGCCAAGCATTAGACAGCCCAGCAATGCCAGATGATTAATTTCTTGCCAACAAACTCACAGTGGTGCTATCAGGATGACTTGTCTTGTGGGGCATGATAAAAGTTCATGGACTTGTACACTGTGCTATCCACTATCAGCGGGGAGGGGGGGAGGTAGAAGGAAGGAGAATACACCATCTGGTACTCTGCAAAGAAGCCTGGAGATTCTCACTGAGACATTCCAAAATGCTAGGCAATGTGTGAAGTCTCTTACCCACAAATATCCCATTTAGTCCATGCATTAACCTTAGAAATTTAATAAATTTATCATTACTTTGCAGATGAATAAACTCAAGGTTTAGTAACTTGCCCACAGTCATATAGATTTTTTTCTTCCCCCCTCCCCCGCACTCTGCTGTTTGCTGTCTGTGTCTATTCACTGTATGATCTTCAGTGTTTGTTTCTTTTTGTCTTGTCTTCTCATATTTCTCCTCTGGGCTTCACCGGGATTCTATCCTGGGGATCTCCAATGTTGGAGAGAGGTACCCTGTCGCTTGTGCCACCTCAGTTCCCGGTTTCTGTCACATCTCATCTTGACTCTCCCCTGCGTCTCTCTTTTGTTGTCATCACTTTGCTGTGTCGTTAGCCGCGTGGACTTGGCTTGCCTTTACCAGGAGGCCCTGGGGATTGAACCCGGGTCCTCCCATATGGTAGATGGAAGCCCAATCGCTTGAGCCACATCCACTTCCCTAGATTTTTAAAACAGCTTTATTGTTGTATAATTGACAAACTATAAAATGCTATATTGAAAGTATACAATCTTTGTTTTGATTTATGTATACATCTGTGAAACCACCAACACAATCAAGTTGTTGGACATATCCACCACCTCCAATATTTTGTATGCCTTTTTCTAACTCCTCCCTTCTATACTTCCCTGCAACCTCCCTCTCCAGCTTCTTACCTCACACACATCCCTCGGCAACCACCCATCTGTGTTTCTGTCATATTTGTTTTCATTTCCTAGAAATTTTCAAGTGGAATCTCACAGTATGTATTTTTATTTTGTTTGGCTTCACTCATACAGCACTATTTTGAAATTAATTCATATTATAGCATGTATTGCAGTTCATTCCTTTTTATTGCAACATAGTATTCCATGGTATAGATATACCACAATTTGTTCATCCATTCACGTGTTGATTTTGTTCATTTTATTTCCAGTTTTTGATGCTTGCAAATAAAGCTGGTATTAACATATTTATACAAGTATTTGTGTGGGAATATGCTTGCATTTTTTGGAGGAAAAATACCTAGTTGTTGAATGGCTGAATTATATGGTTGGAATCATATAGTTGAGTTTTGCTTTCTTATCTGATCTGACACTTTTATGTTTCATTGGGATGCTTAGACCTTTTACATTAAATGTGATTATTGATCTAGTTAGGTTTAAGTCCATCATTTTGCAATTGTTTTCCATTTGTTCCATCTTCTTCTTTTGGATTAAATGGCTATTTTCATGATTCTACTTTATCTCCTTTTTTGTTTTATTACCTATTCCAGGGCAATAGTAAGACTTACCTTGTTTGTTTCTCATATCTCAGGGATCAGTGTCTTTTGTTGCTTGATATTTGGTATGACAAAAACCATTATTTCATATGTTTTGCCTAGATATATTGGTTATTTCAGGTAAGATAGTAACTCCTGTCCCTGTTACTCTATCTTGGCTGGAAGCTTATGCTTGTTATGTAGATTTTAAGTAGTCGATTAGAACTGTCCCTTGTGTCACCCTTCTGTGATTTTTATTGCCCAAAACCTTGATCTTGGATTTTTAAAAATATTATTGTCCTCTATATGAATATATGTTTCAAATACAGTGTTCTTTTTTCCCAACCTATTCTCTTTACAAACAGCCTTAGTTATATGTTGAATATGATTAATAAGCGATAGGGGTATGTTAGGAATTCATAGCATTTGTTGGCTCTTTAAAAGGTCCTATTGATTTAAATAAATGCTAGAAAGTTTTATAAAATGGTGTTTTCTATTAATTATACAAAAATTTCAATTCTCAAAGAAATATGAGAGAAATTGATTAGAAATTATTATTTATCAAACATACACTGTCTGCCAAAACATCTGTAAAAAAAAAAAACCCAGAATTTATCATGTAAACATTAGAAGTATCTCTTAAATTTAAACGTAATTTTTATCTGACAGTCTTAAGAATTTATTTTTTAAGGATCATTACCATTGTTGCCATTCACTGAAACATAAACATAGCAGCACTTTTTCCAGGGGAAATAGACACATACTAAGAATCCTCTTATTGTTTTCCACATATTGATTTCCACACACCCCTGCAAATGAATTTTTTAAAAATGGTGAATGTCTCGATTTCTAGAGAAACCCTAACAACAGGTACATTTGAATCCAGGCTGCTATCTGTAGTTACTGGATTATTACATGTTCATAGAAGTGAGGCATTATAAAATAGGGCGTCTCTCTTATTTAAGGAGTGAGGAGATTACAGATAAACTGTAGTCTGATTTCTTTGCAGAAGTTGCTGAGGACTTTGAAAAACATGTACCTTTCTCCCCATTAGAGTAATTGAGGCATTTAGTTAGAGAAAAACAAAGAATGAAAATAAAGTGAAACGGGCAAATATTCACTGGATAAACTACATCCTCACAATGTCTAAAACAAACCTCCATCAATACAATAAAATTGTACTGTGGAAATATTTTATAATGGGAATTAGAAGAAAATTCAAATCTCTGTTGGTCACTTATTAGCTGTATAATCTTAGGCAATTACTAAGACTCTCAGAACCTTAAGGATTATAAGATGGTAAAATGGGGTAACAGCGATAAAGATTTTAAAACCATTAACCATGACAGAAGTGAAAGGCATTTTGTTGGAAATCACCTCATTTTTTCACTTGTTATAATAATAACGTGGTAAAAAACATTGCTCACTACCCAGGTGTCTCAATCACATACCTCTGCCCCCAAATTTTCATTTTTTAGCCCTAATTTTGTGTGTGACTTGTATACATGTGCTTGTGTTTCTTCATAATCAAAGATTTTGTTGATGGTGAACTTTAAAAAAATATTTCCAACCTGATATCTGTTGTTCTTATTGGCCATATTAATTTCTCCCTCCATACCTTCTTACATGTTGTTCTGCTTTTTGTAACATCCTCTGCTTGCCTCACTTTTCTTCCCTTTTTACAGATTTTTGTGTAGCCTTCAAAGCTGACTGAAATCCCACTGCTTTCATGTAGATGGTTTTTACATTTCTGGTTAATGATAAGATTTTCCTTTGAATTCCTCAGGCTCAAGGTCAGTACAACTAAATTTTGCACAAAGTATTTACATATTGCTTTCTCTTGCCTACTAGATTACTCAGCCATTTCTCTTGAGACGCTTGAACTCTGAGATCCTTAGACATTTTAAACTCACAAGAGCACATTTTATCCCTAAATCCATTTTTCTTCCTTATCCCCTCTCTCAGCAAATAGTACAAATATCCAGCTAATTTTCCATGCCAAGAAACCCCAAAGACATTTTTGATGTCTCTACTTCTTTTGCCTCCCCATTTTGGAATAAAATTAATACTTTTTTTTAGCATGGCATACAAAGCCCTTCATGATCTGACCTTTGCTTCTTTCCACAAATCTTTCTTGACTTCACTTTCCCTCTACCCACTATTGTATTACTTTTCTGCTCTTGAGGGACAAAAGTCTCAAAATATTTTTCTCCTTTTCATCTCTACTCTCTCACCTCTCGTTCATTCTTCTCCATGTTCCAAATAGGTTTACATGTACAAAATACAACTGAAACTGCTCTTGATAAGACATAACTGCCATGCTCATAAATCCAACAGACTCTTTTAATTTCTAATCTTATTTGCTCTTTCAACAGATTCAGTGCATCACTGCACCCTTTCTGAAACATCATTTGACTCTGACCTCCATGACAATACTTTCTCACTAGTTTTTCCTCCTCTATTTCTTCTCCTAACTCATCTTCTCTTATTTTAACTTGAAAAGTTGAAGATTGTCAGGGTTCATTCCACAGCCCTTTTCTCTGGTCATTCAGCATTTTTATACTAGGTGATCTTATCCACTCCCTTTTATAATCTTACTATCACTTATCCTTTGATGGCTCCCAAGTTTACGTCTTCAAGTGACTAGTCTTTGAGTTCCTGATTCATTCATGCAAACAGCATACTCAATATTCCTGCTCAAATATCTCATAGGAAGCTCAACTTATAACATTCCAAATCAAATCATTTCTTTTCCACAAAGCCCTCTCCATCTCCAGTGTTCTCAATCTCTTTAAATGATTTCCTTTGTGGCATTTATTGAAGTCAAACCTAAGAATAAACACTAAACACTTCAGTCTTTTTCACTCTTCACATCCAATTAGCCGCTGAGACCAGCTGATACTTTCTCTTAAGTATTTTTTGAATTTGTCCACTATTTCCAACTTCACAGTCACCATCCTAATATAAGGTGCTAGCTGATTTACTGACGTAGACTTCTTAATAGTTTCCCATGTCCACTTTTGCTTAACTACAATCTGTTTACCACACTGTGACCGAATGGTCTTTCAAAACTGACAAATCGGATCATGTCACTCCACAAGTTAAAATCCTTCTGTGACAAATGATGTTAGAGTTAGGCCAAAATCCTTAACAAAGCCTGTAAGTCTTTACATTACCTAGCTATAACCTTTCTTTTCCATCTGATCTCATGCCACTCTACCCTTGTTTTCTGCACTCTAGCCACCTTGGTGCTGCTTCAGTTTTTCAGAGATGTCACGATGTGTTCAATCCTCCCTCAGGGAATTCATACATGTTCATTTTGACTGGGATGCTCAGTTTCTCTCCTTCTTGCTCCCTTTCTCCTTTTAACTTAACTTCTGCTCATTCCAAGTTAATCACCCTCTTTAAAAATCCAGAATAGTTGACCCACCACTTCTGATTATGTATCCTTAAAGCACCTTGTACTTTTCCTTTGTTGCAATTGTCATTATTATAGCCAATTAATTACTCATCTAAATTTTATCTGACCTGATGTATTTTAAATTACGTAAAGACAGAGATTCTCTAATTTGTTTATCATTGTATCCCCAGCATTAGCAGAGATGCTGGCTTATATTCACTGCTCAGTATACGTATCTTGAATGTATGAACAAATACATTGGTGCACAAATCTCATCTCTTACTATTCCCTCATTCTCAAGCCCAGCCGTACATGTCAGTTTGCCAGTTCTGAACTATGTCACATTTCCACGAATTTCAGCACCTTTGTACATACTGTTCTCGTATCTGGATGATACCACCGCCTCCTTGGCTGCTTAACTCTACCTGCTCTTTCAACACAGAGACTAGGTGTCAAATTCTTTAGAAACGTTCTCTGACAGTTCTCCAGCTGAATCTCCCACTCTCCTCACCTATAGCCCTCACATACTGGTCTGTCTCTGTGCCCAGAGCACCACAATGTTAACTTCTAATTCAGTCCCTTTCACTCTTTTGTGTCTGGTTGCTTGTAAATTTGTTTCTCTGCTGAGGTGTAAGCTCCTAGAGGGCAGAATGGTGCCTTTTAGACTTGCATCTTTGGAGCCTGATACTGTGCTTGGCATTTAGACAATGGCCAATATGTTACCACAATAATCAACAATTATTGAATAAACAAACTCTTTGACAGCTGGGACAATGTATTTGACATCTTTAGCATCTGCCACTGGATTTGGTGCAGTTAAAAATAAGATATGCTTAGTTAATATTGAATGACTACTCATTTATAGCACTTAATACCTGTGAATAACTTCTTATTCTATTCCTCATTCTGTGTACCTTTTCCCCTTGCATTGTCCTTAAACATCATAAAGCTATCCATGCAAGGGGAAGATATTGCAAGAAGAGAAGTGCCAAGGAATAAAAAATGCAACTGCTAGTAACCTAAAGATTTATGTCCTTAAACATTTTTCTTTATAAAAAGTCTCAAAGAAATACTGAAGCTAGGCAGGCACTTGAGGTGCATTTATCTACTTCATTTTATACAAAAGCATACCTTTTTATATCTAATAAATCTTTCAGAAAAATCAGTAATTTAAATGCAAAATTCTAGAAATATCAATTCTTTTCATGATCATATTTTCTTGGCAAATCTTAGTTCTCTAGTTTTGTCTCTATTTTTCTCCTTTCCCATTTGAAAAAAAAAAAAAAGAAAAGAATATACCTGAGTTATGAGGTTTTAGCTCTAAATTTACTGATTACATTTTAATTATGGCAATGGTACCTATGCGAATTATATACATATACAATATTTAAAAGTTAAAGCCAAGGCACTATATATTATAGATCTCTTTGCAGGACAGTATTTGAAATCTGTAGAACACCCTTTACATATTTGTAAACCAGTATTTCTTCTCTTCTAGTATGTTATTAATGTACATTGCTTTGGTTGCTTTTGAATACATACACAGGTATACGTTATGCCTTAAATTTGCCTAGAAGGTTTAACAGGTCTCAAAATCTTCTGAATGATGAGCTGATACTATCTTCAGTTCTTGCCTCTGATAAGATGTATAACTTTAGTGACCATTTAGGATGGCTGAGATCAGGCATTCATTGTTAGAAAAAAAAGGTGTTGATAAAATAATTTTAAGCCCTTAGGTTTTGGACCAAACATGTAACTCTATAGCAAAACATAATAATGAATGTTTTAAAAATTGTGGAATTATCGATATTGATTCATTTCAGTATGGTGGATATCTAAAAATGCTGCTTTATAAAATATACTTTGTTTCTTCAGCTGATTGAATAGAATACCTTAGTAAACTCTAAAGAAATACAATTTATTTAAAATGTGAAATATACTTCTGATGATTTATTAAATAACAAGAACTTAGCTTTTTAATTCTGAAACTGTAAAAAAAAGGTAATTTAAAATAATAGTGTCTGGACATCCCTGGAGCCGTCCGGAGTACTTTTGTATGAGGCTTTGTTTACTATGACACTTAGCGAGATCTTCCTAAGACCTGCATAAGATTAACCTCTGGAATGATCTTTCCACTTACTTTGAAATCTCTTAGCCATAAAGAAATATTTCATATTTAATGTTTCTCCCTTTTGGTCAAGGTCTTTTCCCAAATGCATCGCTGGTTGGTGCTTGGTATTAATCCCTTGGTGCCAGGAAGGCTTATCCCAAGAGTCATGTCCATGTCAGGGGGAAGGTAGTGAGTTTATTTGCTGAGCTTGACTTAGCGAGAGGTCACATTTGAGTAACAAGGAGGTTTTCAGGAAGTAACTCTTAGGCAATAATTATAATTAGGCTGTTTCATTTTTATAGGAAAAAGGTTCTTAGTACAAACATTAAGATGAGGACTTGGCATAGTGGCCTGTTTTTTTTTTTTTTTTTTAATTAGGCACTGCCTGTGAATTCAGATTTTTTGCCATTTTATTTGGGAAAGTAGCAGGATGCCCCAGGATGGGAGATTAATATTTTGTTTGTACTGTGTGGGTCTCTAACTATTGAGAAAACATACCTATGACAACATGAATACATTCATAGCCTATGGAGGTATGCTTTAGGTGCATTTTTCCCCATATTCCTCCACTAGCAACACACTGTACTAGTGACGTACCTTTGTTACAGATCCTGAAAGAACATTCTTATCATTGTATTCTTAACCACAATCCTCTGTCACCTCAGTCACCCATTTTATCCTCTAGCTTTCCTTCCAGCATCATGGACGATCCAAACCTTCCCCTTTGAACTCTGTTCACACTCACACTTTAGTACCGTTGATTATACTCATATCATTGCACCACTGCAAGACACATAGACCCATGAAATCAACACTCCCCTAGTGGGCTCTATTTTAGAATATATGAAAATCTTTTCCCCCAATATAACAGAATTAGAATCATTTATAATTTCCCTACAGATGATTCTTCTACCCTTTTATTTGAACCTATAATTATCACCATACTCATTAAATACATGTCTCAAGGACTTAAATCTTCAGTCTATTCATATGCTAGTTGAGCCCTGAATCTCAGCAGAATTGCAGCCAATACCTACTCTCCAGTTCTTCATAATTGCCCAGGACAATGAACAAAATGATGATGATGGACGAGTTCCATCCCCCAAAACAAGGAGTATCTACACTTCCTTCCATCTGGCCCACAATATCTAAGCCCCCTCTCAATCTGAAGCAGTCAGTGTGGACATCATCCCAAATTCCTCAAGACTGAGGAACGAACAAACATAAGAGTGGAGTGTAACCACAGAACGAAGTAGATTTATTGTTATTGTAGTTATTATCATGTGGTAATGGAAGAACTTGTGACTCTGATACAAAGATAGTGGTTACTGGAGGTTCTGAGGGGAGGGGGAGGGATGAACAGGTGGAATACAGGGCATTTTTCGGGCATTGAAATTGTTCTGTATGATAGTGCAATGACAGATACATGACACTATACATTTGTCAAAGTCTATAAAACTGTACAGCACAAAATGTAAACCATAATGTAAACTAGAGATCTTGGTTAGTAGCAATGCTTCAATATTGGTTCACCCATTGTAACAAATGTACGACACTATTGTAAGATGTTAATAATAGGGGATAATTTGTGTGTGTGTGTGTGTGGGGGGGGTTATATGGGAATCCCCTATACTTTTTTTTTTTAAGGAGATACTGAGGATTGAACCCAGGACCTTGTACATGGGAGGCAAATTTTCTGCAATGTAAAATTTCTCTAAAAATAAAGTCTATTATTATAAGATAAATAAATAAAGTAAAATAATAACATAAATATTATTTTAAAAAAACATCTATGGCAACTCTTTCCCCCAAAATAAATTAATTTGATCCCATTTAGTGTCAATATATAACTTGGCTAAAATCTTTCTAGGCATTATCAGGGATTTTCCACTGAGGGCTCTGACCTTTATCCAACTGAAGAATGAAATTCCAAAGTACAGACATTTTCCTACTTTTGTTTTGTATGTCCTACAAAAATCCAAATCAAATGCTTGTCCCAGGTGGTCCATGTTTTTATTTCATATAATGCTGAAGTTTCTGGCCCTTGTATATTTGAAATAACTTCTGAATGAACACAATTTTCCTCAATCAGTGTGAAATATATTGAGTCATTGAAAAAATGTTCCCTCTGAGGCACTTACTTTGCTAGGGTAACTGCTGTTAAATGGGCCTAGCCATTTGATATTATTAATGGCATTTTAATGTAGACTCAAATTCACTCATGGGTCTCAGGTGCCCCTTAAAAAAGACCCTCCCAAGACCAGAAAAGTAAATTGAGTGACAGGATGAGGCACACATGGTCCTGTCTTCTCTCCTCATAGTGACCCTCACTTTCATCTTTCATTTCCCTAGTCCACAGTTATCTAGCAGGCCCAGAGCTAGAGCACCCTCAGGAAATTCCCCTGTAATATGCTGACCATGATGGATTCAGAAGGGTAAGAGATACTTGTGTGAAACAGAGATATTCATTTGGGCTGAAAAGATTAGGATCAGCATGAGATGTTTTATCCCTTCTTGGTACTAATCTTAAGATAACCTAAAAATAGCTTCAGAAAAATCACTTTTGAAGATTTAGCAAGGGAGATACCCCTTATCTTGAATCAGTGAGAAATTACTAGAAGATATGTGACAGTTTGATACATTTTGTGGATTCCAGAAAAGGTCATGTTCTGAAAACTAATCCATTCCAGTGGGTGTGGGACCCTTCAATTGGATTGGATTCCGTTGGGGACCTTTGATGGATTACTTCAGTGAGGTGTGACCCAGGGTGGGTCTTGGTCCTCTTGCTGGAGTCCTTTACAAATGAAGGACTGAAAGCAGAAGACACACAGAAAAAGGCAGCAGAGACAGAGAAACCCCTAGAGGTGAGAGAGAGGCCCAGAGGCTGGAATCAGGGGAACACAGAGACTTGGAGAGGCTCCTGAGAGGCTCAAAGAGAGGAGGCCCAAAGGAAAAGGGAGAGATGAGCCATATGCCTGATTGCCCACAGCTGAGCTTGGGGAGAAACTAAGCACAGAGGAGAGACTGGGACAAACAAATGCCTCCATGTGCTTTGCCATGTGGAAGGAGTCTAGGATCACCAGCAGCTGACCTTTAGTGAGATAGTGTCTTAGTCTACCAAAGGGCTGCCAGTGCAAAGTATGAGAAGTTTGTTGGCTTTTATAATGGGGATTTATTTGGAGTAAAAGCTTCCAGTCCCAAGGCTGTGGAAAGTCCAACTCAAGTCATAAGAGATGTGTTCTCATCAAAGTCAGCTGCCATGTGTTGAAGCAAGATGGCAGGTGATCTCTGCCTGGTCTTTCCTTCCCCTCTGGGTTTCCTCTCTCAGGCCCAACTGCTCTGTTTTCTTCTCGATTTCAGCTGCAAGCTGGCATAGGGCTTGTCTCTTAGGGCTTCCTAGATCAGTCTCTGCTGCTCTGCTCTCTTGGCAAACTCAGCTGTAAGCTATCAGACAAAAGGCTCATCTCTCCCTGGGGGCCTCAGCTCTTTGAGCCGTCTCATTTCTGTCACATGGTAGGATAAAAAATGACAGAGTTTTCTCTTCCTGTGTCTGTCTGTCCATGTGAGTCCATTTATATCAGACCCAGCAAGGGGGTGGGGATTCAATCTGAGTCACGCCTTACTAATGCAGTCAAATCAAAAGTCCCTCAACTGAATTTAATGCAATCAAAGGATATCACACCCAGAGGAATAGATTAGTTTACAAACATAATCTTTCTCATAATCTTTTGGATTCATAAAATAATCTGAAACTGCCACAGACAGCATCTCTGATGATGCCTTAATTTGGACACTTTCACAGCCTCAGACCTGTAAGCTTTTAACCTAATAAATTCCCATTATAAAAGCCAACATATTTCTGGTGCATTGCTCCCAGCAGCCTTTAGCAAACTAAAACAAGACATCTAATATAAACTAATATACCATTTTAGCACTTGGAAGTATATGACACTAAATAAGGTTAAACTGATCTGTTGAGTAGGTTATGTATCTAAATAGGAATGTATCACTGTAACAGGGACTGAGCAAAACTGTCTCAGTTACACTGAGTAGCACATTGAGACCAAAATTAAAGCCTATGTACAAGAAGCAGAATATAGTGAAACTGAAGAGAAGACTGGAGCCAGGGCCTCCAGTTCCAGGTATGGACTTTTGGCTTTATTTTTTCAGTATAGAAGAGAATTTTGAGCAAGAGAGTGACATGATCAAAGCATTCAAGTATTCCACAGCCCTCAGCAATCTTCAAGTTCAAGAGTGAATTTCTATCATGCTGTGAAGCAGGATGCTTTTAATTCAGATGGCTCTGGAAACTTCATGAAAACACTTGATAAGCTTGATCATTTCAAATTGATTTCAAAATTCAGAAGTGCCACCTTGGTATTAATAGTTCTCCTTCAGTTTTAATCTCCAGTAAGATCCCAGAGGCCTCAGCTTGCTGAAATAGATGTACCCTTGAGGTGAAAATGAATAATGGTGGGTGAGTTCACACATTACACAGCAAAAAAGGTTGGATGTGAGAGCAAGCAGTCAAGGTTAAGAGATGTGAGCACTGTCAACCTAATCACAATGAGAGAGGGAAGATAAAATCACAGTATATAATGACATAAAGGGATCTTAAATAGAGGCCAGGGAGCCATCATTTTTTCAGGATAGGGAAAGGAATAGAATATTATGGTCTGTATATATTTAGGTCAAACACAGAGAAAATTTCAACTTAATGAACATTTAAATGAGTAGTTACTGGAGAGTTAAGAAGCCATTATTATATTAAATTTTCAAGACAAAAACTTGGCACTAATTCCTTAAGAAAGATTAAACAATTGTCTACCACATGCTAAATTAACTCTGGGTGTCTTTAAAGAAAAAAAAAAAACGCAGCTTCTTTGGTTATATTTTATCATTAATGGGAAGGTAGAGGGAAGGAGAACACATGTCTTACAAATTTTCCCACAATATGATTTAGTTTATGCAATCACTAATTAATACAGAATTCAGAAGCAGAGATTGTGACACTGGGGAGGTTCAGTCAGGAAGTAAAATTTCTTTACCACACATGCCCAGTGGAAACAATAAAGGCTGAAGGAGTACAAATCTTTACAATTTTCAACATCCAATCCAAACTGAGAGGTTCTTTTCATTCACTAGTGGTTGGTACGAATCCCATACCCAGTACATAACTTGGGTATAAAAGAGTATCCCAGTCCAAGTGAACAGGCTGTGTGTGTGTAGTCCCTGAGAAGAGAAGGATCACAGCACTGCTGAGAAACTAAAAGAAGGCCAAGGTGTCTAAAGCTCAGGAAACAAGGAGCCAGAAACAAAATAATTTCTACATCTGCCTATGGGACTGCTTCTCCATGCTGGGGAGTCACTGCATACCTGCTGACTACCTCCTAGTTACATCACCAGGGCACAGGCCCTGGTCCCGTGTTTCAGGGAACCACAGCCCAATAACTTGTTTCTAGGAACAATGGGATACATTAAGCACTCCTCTACATTGTGATTCTCCAAGAAACGGTTTCTATTCCTGAGAATCCCCCTTTTCCTCTTTACTTCCTTCACAACCTTTAAAGTATTTTTTAAAATGTCATAGAGATCCAGCTTCTAGTTGAATGGTAGAAAAGGAAAGGGGGAAATACAGATAGAAAAAAAATGTGTGTGGACATTTCCACATATTGTTCAGCCCCGTTTAACAATAACCATAAAGTATAGCAACACGTTAGGCGCACTGCTGTGAATTCAGGGATGAGCGAGGCCTTTACGGTACCTTAGGATGTCTTACAGTCTTCTTGGAGAAGGTAAATAAGAAATAGGACCAGTCTCAAGTCCCTTGGTCTACTCCTTAGGTGGTGTGAAAATGCCAATAATAACACCAAGAAATGATCATATAAACACTGCTTGAAGTCTTTCCACTTTTTTTTTAAGTTCTAATTTTTAGAAATGTCTTTCTAATAAAGAAAATTTGGACTCCTTATAATTTCATTCCCTGCCCTTACTCTGCCCTCTGGAGCCAAACAAATTAAGTTTAATCTCTCTGACACTGTAGAAGTCTTATAATTAATTATGGAGCTACATGTGACACTGACATATTTTTCAAAAATTGGGTGCTTAACTAGATGGCCCCTAAATGCAGAGATTTGTAACGATTTGCCTAGTAATGACTCATAATTAATATTTAGGAAATTGGATCTCATTTATTATTCATTTTTTCATATTACTACATTGGTATAAAATGCATAATGATGGATGTTCTGAATTATTATCATTAACATTCACATATGATGGAACAGCTTTATTTGTAACCAGAGACTCACCATCATATTTGTAATATTTATGTTCCTCAAAACCGAAACATATTTTGTTCACCAAATTGGGAGATATAAAGGCTCTAATCTGCAAAAAAATATTTTTTTTTAATGCACTAGACTCTAGCATTCAAAAGGAGATATTAAAGAAAGAACTCAGTGAACTCCTAAGTCTGGGCTTCAACTTCGTGTGGTCATCAAGGCAGAGGGAGTAGCCTTTAGCTTTGTAGTTCTAGAAACACAAACTTGTCAATCTAAAATTGAATATGTGCTTGGAAATTCACCAAGCTCTCAAGAGATTAATATGGGAACTAAGGAGTAAAGTACAATTTTGTAATTTTAGAAAACCTCTTCAGCAACTGGGATATCAATGCCTAGGAACCAGGGTACATTGCTTCTCTTTCAAGGCAGAAACCAAAGATATAGCCAGAATACAGCTTAATTTAAGTAAATCATTTATTCCTGGTTTTATTAGGTATTTCTTTTTTTTTTCAATAAATACATATTTTCTATTTTTTAAAAGATACTTAGATTACGTAAATGTTACACAAAAAACATAGGGATTCCCATATGCCCCGCTCCCCATACCTCCCATACCCTCCCGCATAAACAGCATCCTTCATTAGTATGGCACATTCATTGCAATCGATAAACACATCCTGGAACACTGCCACTGAGCATGGACCATAGTTTACATTGTAATTTACACTCTCTCCCACACAATTCTGCAGGTTATGGGAAAATATAAAATGGCTTCTATCTGTTGTTGCAATGTCATTCAGGACAATTCTCAAGTCCCAAAAAAGCCCCTGTATTACACCTGTTTTTACCTCCCATGCCCCCAGAGCCTCCAGTGGCCACTGCCTCCACATCAATGTTGTAATTTCTTCCATTGCTAGGATCACAATAAGTCTATAGTAGAATACCAGTAAGTCCACTCTAGTCCATAGTTCATTCCCCAATCTTGAGGATTCTGGGATGGTGATGTCCACTCCACCTCTAATTGATAGGGGCTTTGATCCCATACAGCCGATGGATGGGACTCTGTTATTGCAGTTCTAGTCTCTCTTTTCCTTGGTAAGGTAGTTGTCAATCCTTACCTCCTTGTTAGTTGTTCTGGGTGAGTCCACTGAACTGGAGAGTAGGTGTTGCAACTCCGCTGAGGCTCAGGGCCCAGCTGGCACATGGATAGCCCAAAGATTCCAGTCTCTTGGATGTATACCTACAAACTCCAGCACCAATTATAGGTTTAATAGAAGGGACAGATGAGCCATGTTTAGGGAAGCCATAACTGAGTCCTACTCTGTCACTCTCAGGAGGACAAACTCCAAAGTATGGCTCAATGGCAAGGCACCAAACTTTGGAGCTATCTGCCCTGACCATAGGACCTGGGTGTCTCCAGAGCCCTCCGGAGTCCCACTATTTGGGGTAGTATCCACTTTGGCAGTCTATGAGATCCTATCAAGTATTTCTTACAAACTGATGAACTCTCCTTGTTTATTAAACTATCCCTCTTTGTTAACTTTTGTCCACCAGATTCATAACCCCTCTTCTCTTGACAATTTTTTATTGATATACACCAATAAAGTCTCACTACCTAATTATCTGTTCTTCAAGTAGACCACCCCAGTATTTTAACACATCATCATATTAAGCAGGTACCAACACAAGTTCCTTCTCTCTGGTGAAATTGTAGCCTTGAGAATATTCTGGTCACTTTAATTAGATTGAGAGGTACTTCAGATTTTTATTAGACTCAAGAGATGATTTGATCATTTTGCAAAAGGCTTGCTAGTCTCATTAATGTCTCTTTCAGATACTATCTTATAGATGGCTGAGCCTATCCATTTTATATTGATTTTATTGGGTTATATTTCAAAAGGTGAGCTTTATGACCTGAACTTGTCACTAAATTAAATATATGATTACCCATTTTTTCCTGGGAATCCTAGTAATAATAATAAAAAAACCATCAACAAAAACTGAGGATGTTCATTGTGAAATAAGTGACATTCATATTTAGAATGATCAGGATTATTGTTCAACATCCTTTATATTGTTTTTCTTAAAACCTCATCAAAGATTTATGTAATTATTCACCATGAGATTCACATGACAAATGAAATTGTAATAACCACCATTTTAAAAGTTGCATGTTCAAGAATAGCAAGCACTTGAATATATATTATTTACTTTGATCCTCACGGCGTAATAAATTATGACCTTTAGTAACCTTTAGCCTTTAGACTAGAGCAATATTTTTCAAAATGTGGTTCCTGCTCCAGCAGCATCAGCATCAGCTAGGAACTTGAAAGAAATGGAAAATCTTGCTGCTCTGCAGACTTATTGAATATGAAAGCCTGTTTTTTTTTTTTCTTTTT
>JAQZBX010040670.1:0-22626 GCA_029593785.1 Cabassous unicinctus | reverse complement strand
ATATAGGTCCTGTACTTCTTTGGTTAAATTAACTCCTAGGTATTTGAGTCTTTTTGTTGCTATTGAAAATGAAATTTTCCCCCTGATTTCCTCCTCAGGTTGTTCAGTACCAGTGTATAAAAACATTACTGATTTTTGCATGTTGATCTTGTATCCTTCCACTTTGCTGAACTCATTTATTAGTTCAAGTAGCTTTGTCATGGATACTTCAGGATTTTCTAAGTATAGGATCATGTCACTCGCAAACAGTGAGAGTTTTACTTCCTCTTTTCCTATTTGGACGCCTTTAATTTTTTTTTCTTCTCTAATTGCCCTAGCTAGAACTTCTAGTACAATGTTGAATAACAATGGTGACAGTGGGCATCCTTGTCTTGTTCCCTATCTTAGAGGGAAAGCTTTCAACCTTTCCCCATTAGGTATGATGTTGGCTGTCAGTTTTTCATATATGCCTTTTATCATATTGAGGAATATTCCTTCTATTCCTATCTTTTGAAGTGTTTTTATCAAAAAAGAATGCTGGATTTTGTCGAATGCCTTTTCTTTTCTTTTCTTTTCTTTTTAAAGATTTATTTATTTATTTATTTATCCCCACCTTGCTGCTTGTGCTTGCTGTGTCCATTCGCTGTGTGTTTTCTCCGTGTCTGCATATCTTCCCCTTGCTGTGAGGTCCCCCTGCATCAGCCCACCGCACCGCGTGGGCTGGCCTGCCCTCACAAGGAGGCCCTGGGAAGCGAACCCGGGGCCTCACACATGGTAAACGGGGGCTCTATTGGTTGAGCCACACCCGCTTCCTGTTGTGAGGGCTTGCTGCATCAGCCTACTGGGCTGCGCGGGCCGGCCTGCCCTCACAAGGAGGCCCCAGGAAGCGAACCCGGGGCCTACCATATGGTAAACGGGGGCTCTATCGACTGAGCCACACCCGCTTCCCTCGAATGCCTTTTCTGCATCTATGGAGATGATCATGTGGTTTTTTTCCTTCCAATTTGTTAATGTGGTGTATTACATTGATTGATTTTCTAATGTTGAACCAGCCTTGCATACCAGGAATAAATCCCACTTGGTCCTGATGTATGTCTTGTGATATGCTGTTGGATTTGATCTGCAAGTATTTTGTTGAGAATTTTTGCATCTATATTCATTAGAGAGATTGGTCTGTAATTTTCTTTTCTTGTAGAATCTTTGTCTGGCTTTGGTATTGGGGTGATGTTGGCTTCATAAAATGTGTTGGGTAATTTTCCCTCCTCTTCAATTTTTTGGAAGAGTTTAAACAGGATGGGTGTCAATTCTTTTTGAAATGCTTGGTAGAATTCACCTCTGAAGCCATCTGGTCCTGGACTTTTCTTTACTGGGAGATTTTTGATGATGGATTCAATCTCCTTAAATGAGATTGGTTTGTTAAGTTCTTGTATTTCTTGTAGCTTCAGTGTAGGTTGGTTGTGTGTTTCTAGAAATTTGTCCATTTCATCTAGGTTGTCTAGTTTGTTGGCATATAGTTTCTCATAATATCCTCTTATGATTCTTTTTCTGTGAGGTCGTTTGTAACTTCCCCCCTTTCATTTCTGATTGTATTTATTTGCATCTTCTCTCTTTTTTTCTTTGTTAGTCTAGTGAGGGGTTTGTCAATTTTATTGTTCTTCTCAAAGAACTAGCTTTTGGTTTTGTTGATTTTCTCTATCGTTTTTCTCTTCTCATTTTCATTTATTTCTGCTCTAATCTTTATTATTTCTTTCCTTCTGCTTGCTTTGGGATTGGTTTGCTGTTCTTTTTCTAGTTTCTTTAGTTCAGTTAAATCTTTGAGTTTAGCTCTTTCTTGTTTTTTAATATAGGCATTTAGGGCTATAAATTTCCCTCTCAAGACTGCCTTTGCTGTATCCCATAAATTTTGATACATTGTGTTCTCATTTTCATTTGTGTCAATATATTTACTGATTTCACTTGCAATTTCTTCTTTGATCCATCGATTATTTAGGAGTGTGTTGTTCAGTCTCCACACATTTGCGAATTTACTTTTTTCCTGTCTATTACTGATTTCTAGTTTCATTCCATTATGATCTAAGAAGGTGCTTTGTATAATTTCAATCTTTTTATATTTATTGAGAGCTGAATTATTACCTAACATGTGCTCTATCCTGGAGAAAGATCCATGGGTACTTGAGAAGAATGAATAACCTGCTGAGTTTGGATGCAGTGTTCTATATATGTTTGTTAGGTCTAACTTGTTTATCATATTGTCCAAGTTCTCTGTTTCCTTGTTGATCTTCTGTCTTGTTGTTCTATCTAATGATGTGAGTGGGGTGTTGAAATCTCCAACGATTATTGTAGAAATATCTATTTCTCCCTTCAGTTTTGCCAGAGTTTGTCTCATATATTTTGGGGCTCCCTGGTTAGGTGCATAGATATTTATGACTGTTATATCTTCCTTTTGGATCATCCCTTTTATTAATATATGATTACCTTCTTTATCTCTTATAACTTTTTTGCATTTAAAGTCTGTTTTGTCTGATATTAGTGTAGCTACCCCTGCTCTTTTCTGGTTACTATTCACGTGGAGTATCTTTTTCCAACCTTTCACTTTCAGTCAGTTTGTATCCCTGGGTCTGTGAGTTTCTTGTAAGCAGCATGTGGATGGCTCATGTTTTTTTATCCACTGTATCAGCCTGTATCTTTTGATTGGGGAGTTTAATCCATTCACATTCAATGATATTACTGTAAATGCACTATTTTCTTCCTCCATTTTATTCTTCAGTTTTCATATGCCACCTTGTTTTTGTCTGTCTTTTTACTCTTTTTGTTATCCTTTCTGCTATTCTTTCTTCTATACTCTCCTCCAAGCCTCTCTCTCCTGTCTTTTTTCTTTCAGGTTCTAAGGCTTCCTTTAATATTTCCTGCAAAGGTGGATTCTTTTTTGCAAACTCTCTTAGCTTCTGTTTGTTTGTGAATATTTTATACTCACCTTCATATTTGAAGGACAGTTTTGCTGGATAAAGAATTCTCGGCTGGCAGTTTTTCTCTTTCAGTTTCCTAATTGTATCATACCACAGTCTTCTCGCCTCCATGGTTTCTGAAGAGAAATGTGCACTGAGTCTTACTGGACATCCCTTGTACGTGATCGTTTGCTTCTCTCTTGCTGCTCTGAGAATGTTCTCTTTATCTTTGACATTTGACATTCTGAGTAGTATGTGTCTTGGCATAGGTCTATTTGGATTTATTCTGATTGGGGTACGGTGTGCTTCTTGGACATGTAAGTTCATTTCTTTCGTGAGGGTTGGGAAATTTTCAGCTATTATTTCCTCAAATACTCTTTCTGCCCCTTTTCCCTTCTCTTCCCCTTCTGGAACTCCCATGACACGTATGTTGTTGCGTTTTGTGTTGTCATTCAACTCTCTGAACCCCTGCTCAATTTTTTTCAATTCTTTTCTCTCTCTATTCTTTTCTTTCTTCAATTTTAGCTGCTCTGTCTTTGGTATCACTTATTCTTTCTTCTGTCATTTCGAGTCTGCTGTTGTATGCCTCAAATGTGTTTTTGACCTCACCTACTGTGTCTTTCATTCCCATGAACTCTGTTCCTTTTCTGTTCAGCATTTCAAATTCTTCTTTGCATTTGCTCAGTGTCTTCTTGATGTCGTTTATCTCTTTAACTATATTGTCTTTCAACTCATTAATTTGATTTTGGAAATTTGTACTCATCTTGCTGATTAGTTCTCTCAAATTCTGCATCTCTTCTGGGACTTTGATGTATTCCTTTTCTTAGGCCATGTCTTCTATTTTCTTAGTATGGCTCGTAATTTTTTGCTGGTATTTAGGCATCTGTTTAAGATGTAGTTTACTTAGATGCTCAATCTCTTTCTCTTTTATAGGGATTTAGTGGCACGAGGCTGTGAGTTACCATAGCTCTTTGATTTTTGGCTTGACCTGGATTGTTAGGATTGTCCAGCTGGTTGCTCAAAACTGGGCACTGGACCCAGTAATTGGTTGTAGAGTCACTTCCTAGGGCCTTGGGCAGGGAGACTATAGAGGCCAGCAAAAGCCTCTCCTATTTATTTTTAATTTTCTTATGTGCACTTCATTGGTCTGCCAGGAGGTGGTGCTCTTTGGCAGCTCTGAATTCAATGCCTGGTCGAGTGTATTTGTTGTGACACAGACCACATCAATGTGATAGAGCTTCCTGTCTGGGGGCTAAGAGCCTTGTAATTCAAACTTTCCGAGACAGTTCTCCAGTCTTCTCTGGCAGCCCCGTCCCTTTTCCCTGCTAAGAAATATTTCCACTCCTCTCTGAGTCCTCAAGAATCAGTTCCTGTTAATAGAGGAGGAGATTTGGAGATTTGTATATCTTTAGCCCCTTGCAGGCTCCAAGGCAAACAATGGTGCAGCCCCAACAGGTCTGGAAGGGCTCTTGGGACACGGGACACGGCAGACCAAACCTGGGAGTCCAAAGCCGAGTCAGCCCCAAGCTCTCTCTCCCCTCTCCTGTGGAGTCCTCAACAATTAATCCAGGCTAGAAGAGAGGGAGATTGTGAGGGTCAGATTTCTCCAGTCCTTCTCCGGCTCCCAGGGCAAACCACTGTGTGGTCCCACCTGGCCTGGAAGGGTCCGTAGGGCTCCACAGCCCAAATTTGTGGGTCAGAACCTGAGTCAGCCTTAGGCTGTGTCCTCCTCTCTCCCCTTTCCTGGAGTGGTAGATCCCTGGAGCCCCCTTTTTCTGTAGTCGCAGTCCCAGAGGCCCGAGTATTCTAAAGAATGTGGGGGTGGGTGCCGGCAGCAGCAGCCGCTGCTGGTTCCAACTCATGGTTCTGACATCGCAATTTCCGTCTTTTGTCCCACTCTCCTCTGGGTGGTGTGTAGCCTTCACCTGCTGTCCTAAACCCTAGAAGATCTTTTTCGGGGCTGTTTCAGCCTGTCCTCTAGCTATTTTTCTGGAGAAGAGATTCCCGTGTCTTACTAGTCCGCCATCTTCCTGGAACTGTATTGCTTCTTGTGTTTATGGGCATTGTGAGAAACTGCCTACGCCATTGCAGTTGGTGAGTATCTAGTGCTGTTGTTTTTCAAATGCTTTGTCATTCCAGCTCAAGGGTCAGCCACCTCACACCCACATATCAAATCTGGCCTGCCACCTGTTTTTATAGTATGACTCGTGGAGCAAAGTTTTTTGTTTTTTTTTGAATTAAAATATTTTTATTAGAGAAATTGTAGGTTTTCAGAAATATCACATATGAAGTACGGAGTTCCCATATACCCTCTTCTCACACACACAGTTTTCCCTATCGTTAACATTCTGCATTAGTGTGGTAACTATACCCTCTTCTCACACACACAGTTTTCCCTATCGTTAACATTCTGCATTAGTGTGGTAACTTTGTTACAACTCATGAAACAATATTATAATTATGCCATTAACTTTAGTGCACTGTTTACATTGTGTTGTACAGTTCTATGGGGTTGCTTTTAGTTCATGTGTGTGTGGGCGGGATAACTTATAAACAACCTAAAATTTTTTTTTTTCATTTTCAAATATACAATTCCGTGGTGTTAATTAAATTCAAACAGTTGTTTCTTATATCTCCATCCATTGCCAAAACTTTTCCATTACCCCAAACCAAAACTCCATACCAATTAAACATTAAGTCCTCATTCCTCTCTCCTGTTTGGCATCTGGTAACCTGTATTCTAGTTTCTGACTTCCTGTATATGATTATTCTGCTTATTTCATGTAAGTGAGAACATACAATATTTGTCCTTTTGTGTCTGGCTTATTTCACTGAACACGATGTCTTCAAGGTTTGTCCATGTTGTAGCATGCATCAGAACTTCATTCCTTTTTATGACTGAATAATATTGCATCATATTGAAGCAGGCTGGTTAGGGAATCAAGAGATGGATCTGGAACCTGGCAGAAAAACCACCACCAGTAAACACATGGACTTCGGTACTCCCAAAATGGCTGCTGGAAGACCCTTGCGAGATTCTCCCATTCCCAATGAGATTTCCTCCAGAAGCCAGGAGAAGCCCTGGATATTCTCCAGGGGCCTTATCATTGGGCCCTTCTGGGGGATTGATGGGTGGGGTAATCAATCAAAACAGCAAACAGCTGGGACTCCTCCCCTGTCATTAGCAAAGGGACAGAATAATTAATGGTTCAAAAAGCAAGCACAAAGGCCGAACCGGCCCTCTCTTGCCTTTTGACCGCTGTTCTTGACTTCTGCCCCCTGTTCTGGCATTCTTCGCCCCCTGCCTGGATCAGCACATAAGTAAAACCTGGGCATTTATAATCTATAATGGGGAATTGTAGTCTGTAACTTAGCCCTCTTTATCACTCTTTAGTCCCTTTGTCTCTACCTGGGACCCATGATCTGTTATTTTCTCCCATTTCTCTTCCCTCCCTTCCTTAATAAATTACTGGCCTAATTAACCTGGCTTGCTCTTGAAATTCATTTCTTGTAACTCAGCCAAGAACCTAAGAAAATCTGCAACAGTATGTATATACTATAATTTGTTTATCCATTCCCCTGTTGATGGACACTTGGGTTGCTTCCAACTTTTGGCAATTGTGAAAAATGTCACTATGAACATCAGTGTGCAAATGTCTGTTCAAGTCCCTGCTTTCAATTCTTTTGGGTATATTCCTAGTAGCAGAATTGCCAGGTCATATGGCATACCTAAATTTTCTGAGGATTTGCCATACTGCATATTGGCCATTTGTGTATTTTCTTTGGAGAAATGTCTATTCAAGTCTTTTTCCAAATTTTTAATGGGTCATGTGTCAATTGTTGTTGGAGTGTAGAAGTTCTTTGTAAATTCTGGATATTAAGCCCCTATCAGATATATGGTTTCTAAATATTTTCTGCTATTCTGTGGGCTGTTTTCTTACTTTCCTTGATAAAGTCCTTTGATGCACAAAAGTTTTAAATTTTGATGAGGTCCCATGTATCTATTTTTTCTCTTGTTGCTTGTGCTTTGGGTGTAAAGTCTGAGAAACTACTACTGAACACAAGGTCCTGAAGATGTTTTCCTATGTTTTCTCTAAGAATTTTACAGTTTTAGCTCATATATTTAGGTCTTTGATCCATTTTAAATTAGTTTGTGTTTTTGGTGTGAGGTCAGGGTCCATCTTCAATCTTTTGAATATCCAGTTCTCATAGCACCATTTGTTGAAGTGACTATTCTTTCCCCCACAGAGTGGACTTCAAAGCTTTGTCAAAGTTCAGTTGGCCAAAGGGTAATGGTTTATTTCTGAACACTCAATTAGATTCAATTAGATTGGTTTATATGTCTGTCTTAGTGCCAGTACCATGCTGTTTTGATTACTGTAGCTTTGTAATAAGTTTTAAAATCAGGAAATGTGAAGTGTGAGTCCTCCAAATTTGTTCTTCTTTTTCAAGATGGTTTGGCAATTCAGGGCTGCTTACCCTTCCATACAAATTTGATGATTGAGTTTTTCCATTTCTACAAAGTATGATGGAATTTTGATTGGAATTGGTTGAATCTGTTTATTGCTTTGAGTAGAATTTACATATTAACCATATTTAGTTTTCTAAACCATGAATACAGAATGTCCTTCCATTTATTTAGGTCTTCTTTAATTTCTTTAGTAGTGTTTTGTAGTTGCCCATGTACAAATCTATTACATCCTTGGTTAAATTTATTCCTAGATATTTGATTTGTTTAGCTGCTATTGTAAATGGGTCTTGATTTCCTCTTTGGATAGTTCATTACTCGGGTAGAGAAATACCAGTAATTTTTGTGTGTTGATCTTGTACTGCACCACTTTGCTGAATTCACTTATTACCTTTAATATCTTTGTTGTGGATTTTTCAGGATTCACTATGTATAGGATCATGTTATCTGCAGATAAGGATAGTTTTACTTCTTCCTTTCCAAATTAGATGCCTTTTATTTATTTTTTCTTGCCTAATTGTTCTTGCTAGAACTTCCAGTAAGATGATGGATAACAGTGACTGGGGGCATCCTTGTCTTGTTCCTGAGATTAGAGGGCAAGCTTTCAGTCTTTCACCATTGAGTATAATATTAGCTGTGGGTTTTTCATATGGGCTCTTGTTTTAGTTTGTTAAAAGCTGCTAGGGGCAATATACCAGAAATTGGTTGGCTTTTACAATAGGGTTTTACTAGGTTAAAAGCTTACAGTTCTGAGGCCATGAAAGTGTCCAAATCAAGGCATCATCTGAGATGCTGTCTCACCAAAGATCAGCTGCTGGCAATCCTGGACTCCTGCCACATGGCAAGACACAACGGTGGCTCTGCCAGTCTCTGCCTTCTCCTTCAAGCTCACTTTCTCCCTGAGCTCAGCTGTGGGTAATCAGGCACATGGCAGGGCATAATAGCAGCTTCGGCTTGTCTCTCCTGGCTTCTCTCTGTCTCTGTGGCTTTTTACCTGTGCCTCTGGCTTTTTATTCCTTCATTTATAAGGGACTCCAGCAAGAGGATTAAGACCCACCCTGGGTCATGCCCTACTGAAGTGAGCTTAACAAAAGGAAGGTTTCTTAAGTGATCTATCAAAAGGAAGGTCCCTTGGCTGAATCTAACTGAAAATCCCACATAAAATAGGTTTACATGCAGGGGAATGGGTTAGCTTAAGAACATAATTTTCTGGGGTCCACACAGACTTAAACTGGCACAACTCTTTATCATGTTAAGGATATTTCCTTCTATTTCTTGTTTTCTGAGTGTTTTTATCAGGAAGGGGTGCTGAATTTTGTCAAATGCCTTTTCTGTATCAATTGAGATGATCATGGGCTTTCACCCCGCCCTCATTCTGTTAATGTGGTGTTTTACATTAATTGATTTTCTTATGTTGAACCACCCTAGCATAACAGGGAAAAATCCCACTTGATCGTGGTGTATAATTCTTTTAAGGCTAAGGAGGGGACCTGGGAGGTGAGAGGCAACAAAGCTTTCAGAAGATTTCAAAACATCATTTGCCCTGTCTGACAGCATATATGGATTAGCATTTTTGTAGCCACAAGATTCTATGATTTCCATGCTATTATTGGCACCTGTATTAGTCAGCTAAAGGGCTGCTGATGCAAAGTACCAGAAATCTGTTGGCTTTTAAAGGGCATTTATATGAGGTAAAAACTTACAAGGCCCTAAAGAGTCCAACTCAAGGCTGCTTTCTCACCAAAGTCAGCTGTCACATATTGAAGTAAGATGACTTGCTGCCTGGTCTCTTCTTCCTTCTTCCTCTTAAGGCTTTGTGGACCCAGCTTCTTCTGATCTCAGCTGTAGGCTGGCATAGGGCTTATCTTTCAGGGCTTCCTATATCAGTCTGGCATAGGGCTCATTTCTTTCTAAGCTTTCTTAGCTGCTCAGCTGCAAACTATCAGGAAAATGGCTCAGCTCTCTCCAGGGCCCCAGGATCAAACATGATAGAGCTCTCTCTTCTTCCCTGTGTCTTCTTGAGTGAGTGTCCATTTATGTCAGCCCACCAAGGGGGCAGACTCAACCCTGAGTCACACCCTACTGATGTGGTTGAATCAAAACCCTAATCTTAACAGATAATTTAATCAAAGACATCTCAGGTGAACTAATACAATCAAAGGGGATCACACCCAGAGGAACAGACAAGTTTACAAACATAATATCTCTTTTTTGGGATTCATAAATAATCTCAAACTGCCACCGCACCTCATTCCTAATCAGAGGGTTTCCTGCCTAATTTTTCTATGATTAATAATTTAATTTAGAAATTAAATGAGTTTCTTTAAACATAGTTCAGTTTAGCCTTTTTAATCATAACAATTAGACTATATGTTTATGATCCATAGTGAAGATCAGCAAACAAAACAAAGAAAAAACTGCTCATCTTATGTATTTTAGACATATAAGTAACATGCAGATTTGAATAAATAATGGAATGGCAGATCATTTTTCACTCTAGATGGCCAACCATTTTAATCCATTTCAAATTCCATTTTAATCCAATGAATATTTTGATCTTAAATTAATGCCATTCATGAACTTTAAATACTTTGAAATTTTTTATATTGTTTTTACTTGCTTTTGTACTTTTCTGTTTTCCTGATAACATAGACATTTTGTCTTTTTTGGGGAAAGTCATTTGTTTTCTTCTTAATTTTTCATTTTGAAATGATTGTAGACTCATAGGAAGTTGTAATAGTACAGAGTCCCAGGTTCTTCTCACCCAGATTCCTCCAATGATGATATCTGTTTCAGTTTGTTAAAAGCTGCCAAAAAGCAATATACCAGAAATGGGTTGGCTTTTACAATGGAGGTGTTTGCCACAGGGCTGCTGATGCAAAGTACCAGAAGTGAGTTGGCTTTTATAATGGGAATTTTACTAGGGAAAAATCTTACAGTTCTGAGGCCATGAAATGTTCAAATCAAAGCAGCTACTAGTGATCCTGGAGTCCTGCCACGTGGTGAAGCAAGATGGCAGCCAATCTCTGCTGATGCCCCTGCATTCTCCTCCAGAATCTACTGTCTCCTGGAGCTCAGCTATGGGCAAACAGCCACAGGGCTTGCCTCTTTCTGGGCCTCCTCTTTCAGTATTAGCTGCTCCACTTTCTTCCTAAGTTCAGCTGTGGGTTATCAGGAATGTGGCTCATCTCTTCAGCTTTGAGCTGCTCCGAAGGCCCAGCCTCTTGGGGGCTTCATGCTTCAGATTTGCCTGCTAGTGAACCTTGAGTCCTCTCTTTCACATGGCCAGGTCAAAATGGCAGCTTCTTTTCTCTGTGTGTCTCACTTTATATAAGGCCCAGCAAGAGGGCAGAGAAACAACCTGAGTCACGCTTCACTAACATAGTCCAATCAAAAGCTATCTAATCAAGTAACCTACAGTGAATCTAAAGCAATCAAAAGGTACCACACCCATAAGAATAGATTAGTTTAAAAACATAACCTTTTGGGTTTATTGTCTTGCATATTTAGAGTTCCAAGGCTGAGAAAAGTATCCAAATCAAAGAATCATCAGGTGATGCTTTCTCCCTGAAGATGGGCAATCCTGGACTCCTCTGTCTCATGAGAAGGCAAATGATGGCTTCTGCCAGCCTCTGCCTTCTCCTCCAGGTTTTGTTGCTTTCAGCTTCTGGCTGCTCTTTCTGTGGCTTTCTCTCTCAGCTTCTGTGAGTTCCTCTCTGAGCTCTTGTGTCTCTCTCCATTTTCATCCCATTTATAAAGGACTCCAGTAAGAGGATTAAACCTACCTGGGGCATACCTTGCTGACATGATCTAACTAAAAGGTCCTACCTACAATAGGTTCACACCCACAGGAATGGATTGGCTCTAAGGATATGATCTTTTCTGGGGTCCACAAAAGCCTCAACCTACCACAACATCCTATACAATGGTAATACAATATCAAAACCAGAAAACCAACATTGGTACAGTATGAAAAAGTAGACTACAGACCTCATTTAATTTTAAAAATTGTTATTCTATTACCATATATAGACCATTTTCAATTTTCATTTTTTTAAACCTGCATTCATTTGCGTGTGTGTCCAATTTTGTGTAATTGGAGTCCATATATACTACTCCTTTGTGGTCACACTTCCCACCCCTGTTCATCCCCTGGCATCCACTGATCTGTTCTCTATTATTTTTCATTTCAAGGATGTCTTATAAGTAGGATTACAGTATAAACTGTTTGAGATCGACTTTTTCACTAACATTACATCAGTGAAAATGGCAGAGTAAGGAATTCAGAAAATCCACTTCATAAAGCAACAAGAACACGGCCTAAAACTGTCAAAATCAACTTTTTCAGAACTCTGGAAACTAAAAACCAAAGGTTAGCAATAATCCAAGGAGTATGTAATCAAGAAAAACATATGAAATTGATTGTACACTTTGACCCAATGGGATTCATATCACATCTAAGAAAACATTGCCTAGTCTCAAATCATGAAAATTTATTTGCATGTTTCTTCTAGGTATTTTATAGTTTTAGCTCTTACAGTTATGTTTATGGTCCATTTTGAGTTTTGTGTACCACTACCAAGTTTGAGAAAGAGGTCCAATTTCATTCTTTTACATGTGGCTATCCACTTGTCCCATACCATTTATTGAAAACACTATATTTTCACCCATTGAATTGCCTTGGCACTTCTGTAGAAAGATCAATTGATTAAAAAGTAGGGGTTTATTTCAGGACTCTCAATTGTATTCCATTGATCTATATGTGTATCTTTATGCCAGTACCACACTGTCTTTGTGTGGCTTTGTAGCTTGGTAGTAAGTTTTGAAATCAGGAAGTATGAGTATTCCAAATGTGTTCTTTTTCAAGATTGAAAAAGATTGAAAATTTCATATGGTAATGAATTACCATATGAATTTTAGAATCAGTTTTGATTTCTGCCAAAAAGGCAGCTGTGATTTTGATAAGGCTTTAATTGATTCTTCTTCAGAATGGATTTGCCAGCTGGCATGCATTAACACATCCCATTTTCTACATATCCATGCTGAAGAAGGTCCATATTGATTGTGTGGCAACAGCCAGACAGTTTCTATTTCCCCATCTCCACCTCTCACTATCTAGGGAGGATCTGGGTGCCAGCTGGTGGAAATGCACTCCCTTTTTGCTGCACAGTTCTGTATTGCAGGAGTTCTTGGCAGTAACACCAGTTTCTGCTCCCACCACTACCACCACACCTACAGCTCCTGCTCCATAGCACAGAGGTTCTGCCCAGAGGAGGGTCAAGGCAAGCCTCAAAAACTGGGAAATCCCTGCCCCTGCCAAGGGGCTTGAATTCAGTTGGATCAGACTTCGGAGCATTTTATGCTTCAGGAAGTTGTTGAAAACAATAGAGCTATCTGCAAACAATTAGTGGAAGCTAACAGCTGGGTGTGATACCAACAGAGGCAGACCAGCCAGAACCTTAATGGAGAGATCAGGGAAAGAGACAAAGAGAGCTGGCTAAAATCACAGGAAGACTGTGCAACTTACTAAAGGCTGTGTCCTCTAAAGAGCAACACAAAAGCCTACATATGCAGAGGAAATTAACTTCACTGAACTAGTCCAGACAAAACATTAAACAAATAAACAAGCAGAAAGGAAAACAATAACAAGAACAAGCCCCATGGGGCATATCCAAAGTTGCTACAATATATTATTTTCAACAAAAAAACTATAAGATGTATGATAAAGGAAAGTGTGACACAGAAAATAGAAACTGCTGTTGAGAGATCTATAAGCCATAGCACCCACTGAGAAAATTACAAAAATTTATAGTTAAAAATTATAAAATAAATTAAAATGTTATACTAGAGTACACTCAATTAATGAAACAAGGAATTAAGGAGAAATGAAAGAAAAATAAGTATGAGATGTACAAATGAGATGTAAGCTAAATCAAAATGTCAGACATAAATCCAACTGTGTCAATAAAAACTTTAAATATGAAGGGATTAAATCATCCATCTAGTCAAAAGGTAGAGATTTTTGAACTGGAAGAAAAGATCCAACTCTATGTGGCTCAAAGGTTCAGATTAAAAAAAAAATTCAGATTCAAAGATACAAATAGATTGAAAGTAAAACAATGGAAAAAAATATGCCATGCAACCAAACTCCTGAAAGGCATAAGGTGGTTGAGGCCACGAGACCAAAGAACACACCTGGCATTTAGTCAGGCATAAGCTTGACTGGGACTTAAGGACAGGAAAGACTCTTTGATGGCAGCTGGTCAAAGAATGAATGAAGTCAGTGCTCTGCAAAAAGATGAGAAAGTGAGAGGTGATATATAAGGGGTTTCAGAACAAGGACATTCCATAGGGTATGAGAACAGAGTTCCTGCTAGGGTCACATGAAGCATACACATAGGCTGTGGTGATATTTTCACTACACTTATAGGAAGAATGTTTAACAAGGACATTTACTGCTTTGGGAAGATTACAGATTTATGATAATATCTATACATTCTCTTCCCTCTGGGGAGGGTTGCTAACCTTTAAATTATGTCTAGGTCACACAGGCAGCTACATGCTAAGGACTTGGGGGTGGGGCCCTGGGTGCCCACACATGCAAACAGCAACCTTAAAAGAGCTGGAGTAGCTATACATATATCAGACAAAATAGAATTTTAAAAATACTACTAGAGATAAAAAGGAACACTTAAAATGATAAAATATTAAATATTAATGATGAATATTAATTCATCATGAAGATACAAC
Organism: Cabassous unicinctus; assembly: GCA_029593785.1. Classification (NCBI taxonomy): domain Eukaryota; kingdom Metazoa; phylum Chordata; class Mammalia; order Cingulata; family Chlamyphoridae; genus Cabassous; species Cabassous unicinctus. The sequence continues at coordinate 8,484 of JAQZBX010040670.1, read as the reverse complement.
TATAAACATATATGCACTGTGGTGGTTTGGAGCTATATACCCCAGAAAAAAAGATGTTCTTAAAATTTAATCCATTCCTACAGGTGTGAACCCATTGTAAGGACTTTTTGATGAGGATACTTCAGTTAATGTATGACCCCTTTCAATCAGGATGGGTCTTAATCCTATTTCTGAAGTCCTTTATAAGCTTAATGAATTCAGAGATAGAGAGAGAGAGAGAAAGTCAAAGGTAGCAAGAAGCTAAAAACAAAACAAGGAAGAGACCAGGAGATGCTGCCATGTGACTTGCCATATGACACAGGAACCAAGGATTGGCAGCATCCAGCCCCAGAACATTACAATCTTTGGAGAGAAAGCATCACCTTTTCCAAGCCTCAAAACCATGAGCAAATAAATTCCCATTGCTTAAACCAAACCATTTCATGGTATTTGTGTAAGCCGCTGTTTTAGTCTTCCAGGCTCCAAAATGCAATATACCAGAAATGGGCTGGCTTTTAACAATGGGAGTTTATTAGTTTACAAGCTTACACTTTTGAGAAAAATGTCCAAATCAAGGCCTCATCAGGTGATGCTTTCTCTCTGAAGACCAGTTACCAGTGATCCTGGGTTTCTCTGTCACATGGCAGAGCACCTGTTGGCATCTGTTGATATCTCCCTTCTCTTCTGAGTTTTGTTGCTTTCAGATTCTGGCTTCCTCGGCTTTCTCTCTGCTTCTGTGGTTTCCTCTCTGCTTCTATGGCTTTCTCTCTGTCTCTCTATTTATCCAATTTATAAAGGACCCCAATAAGAGGATTAAGACCCATCCTGGGCCATGCCTTTGGTGAAGTAACCTATTCAAAAGATACTTAACTGAAGTAACTTAATCAAAATGTCCCAACTACAATAGGTTTACATCCACAGGAATGAACCTGATTTTCTGAGGTACATACAGTCTCAAACTACCACAGCAGCCTAGGAAACTGAAACAGCTTTTGGTACCAGGAGAATGAGGGTGCTGCTATTGCAAATAACAAAAATGGAGAAACAGCTGTGGAATTGCATAATGGGTGGAAGCTGGAAGAATTGTGAGCTGTTTGATAGATAAGGCCTAGATTGCTTTGAAGAGACTGTTGGTAGAAATACGAATGCTAAAGGTACTTCTGATGAGGCCTTAGAAGAAAATGATGAATGTTATATTGGACATTTGTTTGAAAGTGGCAGAAAGCTTGGAGAAATTGAGTTCTAATGTAGGATGGAAGGCAGAACTTGAAAATGATGGTCTTGGGTATTTTGCTGAGGAGATTTCCAAGCTAAGTGTGGAAGGTGCAGCCTGGTTTCTCCTTGCAGTTTATAGTGAAATGCAAGAGGAAAGGGATAAATTGAAAACTGAACTCTTAAGCACAAAGAAACCAGAAATGGATAGTTTAGAAAATGCTGTGCCTATCCAGATAGTGTGCTCTGAGGCTAGGGCCAGAAGCAGCTCTATCAGAGACTTCCCTGAGCTTCTGGATAGAAAGTTCCCAGAAAATACTGCTCCATTTGAGGGTTTAACTGAACATGGAACCAGTCAGCTATTTCAATGGAAGTCAGAATTGGAAACGCAGTTATGCAGGAAGGATCTATGGAAAGTCCTTCATTCCACATTTTCTTCTAAGGCCTCATCAGAAGTACCTTTAGCATTCATATTTCTACCAACAGTCTCTCCAAAGCAACCTAGGTCTTTTCTATCAATCAGCATGCAAAGGCAACAAGATTTTTGTGAAATTTGTGTGAGCAGATCCAATGCCAGCCTGACTGAAAGGGACAAAGAATGTACAAATTGAAGGAAGAATGACTTCAAGGACTGAACCATGGAAGCTGATATCTGAACTAAAGCTATCTCCTCAGGCCAAGAGAGCAGGCCCACTCATGTGTGTGAAAACAGAAGGTCCACTTTTGTGCTTAGAGGGGGCAGACCATCTGCCCCAATGCTTGGAGGGGGCAGGCCTCCAGCTCATTATTCAGGAAGAGTGCTGCCACCCCAGTGCTCAGAAATGGTGGAGCCTTCAACCCAGTGTTTGGAGAGAGCATGGCTGTTGCACAAACACTTAGAAGGGGTGGGTCTGCCACTCCATCAGGACCAAAGAACAAAACATTGATATATAGATGACTCTCAGACCTTGAAATTTAATGACGTTTGCCCTGCTGGGTTTCAGAATTGTTTGTGACCTGTTTTTCTCCCAATTTCTCCCTTCTGGAACCTGAATGTCTATCCTATGTCTGTTTTTCCATTGTATATTGTAAGCAGATAACTTGTTTTCTAGGTTTCACAGGTCCAAAGCCAAAGGGTAATTGTGCCTCAGGACAGACCACACCCATAACTGACTTTGATGAGACTTTGAACTTGGTATTGTTACTGAAATGACTTAAGGCTTTGGGGATGTTGTGATGGAATGAATGTATTTTGCATGTAGAAAGAACATGTCCTTTGAAGGTCCAAAGGGCAGAATGTGGTGGTTTGGTACTATGTACGCCAGAAAAACACTGTTCTTAAACTTAATCTATTCCTGTGTGAACCCATTGTAAGTAGGACTTTTGGTGAGGTTACTTCAGTTAAGGTGTGGCCCATCTCAATCAGGATGGTCTTAATCCTATTACTAGAGTCCTTTATAAGCAGAATGAAATTCAGACATAAAGGAGGTCAAGAAGCAAGAAGCTGAAGGTCTACAGAACACAGAGAAGAGAAGCAAAAGGCCAGGAGAGGCCGCCATGTGCACTGCCATGGGACAGAGGAGCCTATGACCAAGGATCATTGGCAGTCAACCCCAGAATACCAGTTTTTGGAAAGAAAGCATTGCCTTGATGATGCCTTAACTTGTGCTTTTTCCTCCTCAAAACCATGATCCATTAACTTCCCATTGTTTAAGCCAACCCATTGTATGTTACTTGCTTGAGCAGTCAAGGAAGCTAAAACAGATCGTGTTATGTTATATGACACATTTGACTTTAAGATAGCAAGATTATTCTGGTGGGCCTGACCTAATCTCATGAACCATTTCAAAGCAGATTTTTTCCCCATCTGGTAATAGAAGGTAAAGTCAGAGATATTCAAAGCACAAGAAGGATTCAACAGACTGTTGCTGATTTGAAGATGGAGGGGGCCACATGACGACAAATGCAGGTGACCTCTAGGAGCTGAAAGCATCCCCTGACTAAGAGGCAGCTGAGAAACAGGGACCTTTGTCCTACATCTTCAAGAAACTGAATCCTGCCAAAAACAAGAACAAGCTCTGGAAGTGAATTTTCATCCAGAGCCTCCAGGTGAGAACTCAATCTGGATGACACTTTTATTTTGACCATGTGTATTAGTCTGTCAAAGAGGTTCTGATGCAAAGTACCAGAAATCTGTTGGCTTTTATAAAGTATATTTGTTCGGGGTAAAAGCTTACAGTTCCAAGGCCAAATCAAGGCATCAGCAGAGATATTTTCTTATCAAAGTCAGCTACTGTTGATCCCAGTGTTTTGCCAAGTGTTGAAGCAAGATGGCTGCCAATCTCTGTGAGGTTTCAGCCTTCCCCTCTGGGCTTTCTCTCTCAGGCTCAGCTGCTCTGCTTTCTTCCCAATTTCAGCTGCAAGCTGGCATAGGGCTTGAATCTTAGGGCTTCTTCTCTCTCCCGGCATAGGGCTTGTTTCTTTCTGGGCCTTCTTTATCAGTCTCAGTTGTTTCCTCTCTTCCCAAGGTCAAGTAAGCTATCAAGCAAAATGGTTCATCTCTCTCTGGGGCCTCAGCAGTTTTAGCTTTCTCCTTTTTTGTCATATGGCAGGATAAAAAATGATAGAGCTCTCTGTCTGTGTGAGTGTCCATTTATATCAGATCCAGCAAGGGGGCAGGAACTCAGCCTGAGTCATGCCCACTGGAAATAATCAAATAAAAACCCCAGTCTTACAGGTAATCGAATCAAAGACACCTCAGCTGAATTTAATGCAACCAAAGGGTATCACACCCAGAGGAACAGATTAGTTTACAAGCATAATCTTTTCCTTTTTGGGATTCATAAAATAATCTCAAACTGCCACACCATGTAATACCCCACACAGAGAACTCAGCTACACAATTCTGAACTTCTGACCTATAGAACTGTGAGATAAGAAATAGATGGTTTTCTTAAGTTATCAGTTTTGTGGTAATTTTTTATGAATCAAAAAAAGCCTAATACAGATTTTGGTTCCAGATATGGACTACTGCCATAATAAATACCTAACATTTATGAGCGACTTTGAAATCAGGCACTGTGTGGAGGTTGGAAGTATTATGAGAGGTATGATGGAAAAATCCTAGATTGCATTGAAGAGTATGATGGAGGAAATGTGGATATTGAAAACACTGCCAGTGAGGACATTACTGGAAACTTGAGGAAAGAGGATCCTTCTTATGCGGTGGCAGAAGCTTAGCAAAATTGTGCCCTGCAGTTTTGCATCCTTACACATTCTTACAGACCTTGAGGACGTTTCCAAACAAGGTTTAAGAGATGTCCTTGTTTCTTCTTGCTTGTTACAGGAAAATGCAAGAGGAGAGACAAATTAAAGGAAGATCTATTAAACAAAAAGGCACCAAGGCTTGATGATTTTGGGAATTCTTATCAATGTTATTGCTAATATCAGTAGTTTGTTGACTTAATATTGCTGAATAGTGTTCCATTGTATGAATGTACCACAGTTTGCACATGCATTTACTAATTAAAGGACATTGGTGATTATGAATAAAGTTGCTATAAATATTGCAGATTGTTGATTATGTTACTATGAACATTGCAGATTTAATGCATTTTTCCAATCACCAAGCATCTTTTCATGTATTTAATTGCTATCTCTATATCTTCTTTCATGAAGTTCCTTGAAATATTCAACACATATTTTTTGTTAGGACATTTCCTTATATTGAGTTTTTTGAGAGTTTTATATATTCTGGGTACAAGTCTTCTATCAGATATGTGGTTTGCAATTTTTTAATCCCAGGCTATGGACTTTTTTCATTTTATTAACTGTGTCTTTGTAAAAGCATTGATTTTTAATGAAGTCCAGTTTATCAATTGTTTATTTTATTGATTGTGTGTCTGGTGTCATATCTACAAATTCCTTGCCTAACCCACTGATACATAAAGAATTTCTGTGGTTTTGTTTTAAGGTTTTAGGTATTAAATTTTGAACTATGATCCATTTTCTTTACATTTTAGTATAAGATAGGGTAGGGGAGTGTGTGTGTGTGTATGCATATGGATGTCCAACCAATACCATAATTTAAAAAGACTATCCTTTCTCTATTGAGTTGACTTTTCCTCTTTGTCAGAAATCAATTGACCATATGTATATGGATCTATTTCAAGACAATCAATTTTGTTTCATTTATCTATGTGTCTGTCTATCCTTTCACTAATTTATACCACCTTGATTACTGTAAATTCATAGTAAGTATTGAAAATATTTAGCGTTAATCTTTCAGTTTTGTTCTTTTTCAAAAGTGTTTTGGAGCAATATGACAGAGTAGGAAGCTCCCAGTGAATGCCTCCCACCCCCACAATAACATCAAAAAACCAAGCAAAAACTATCAGAATCAACTTTCCCAGAAATCTGGGAAAAAGTCAAGGATGAACAGCATCCAAGCACATGGTGAATCAGAAAAATAACCTACAAATGTCAGGACAGTTGTGCAGAGCTTCTACTTGCCCTGGCCTCACTGTCTCTCCCCACTTGACAGTGGTCTGCATTCCCAGTGTAGCAGTTCATGTTTCTAGTGAAGGTCCCCGATTTCTGGTTATTAGCAAACTTATTGGAAAAATTTAGTGTATTTGTACCAACACTCCCTGAAAGACTGATTTGAGTCATTCATTTGTTTCACCTAATACTGATTTCACTCAGGGTGGAAAAGTGGCATGAAGAAGTGGCATGGAACTGAGCGAACTTCAGCAATCTGAATAAAAGATTGCAGTAAAAACATAAAATACAGCACATGGGGCCCAGAAGTAAAAAATTATTGTGTTTCTTTTTTGGAGTGCAAACTAGGACAACCAGGAGCATTCATGTATACTATGGAAGTTTTGAAAGCTACCATACATGCCTATGGCAAGAAACATGCTCAGCATGAACTGAGAAGAGCCTAGCTGTTCACTTTGAGCTAATCTGTAGGGTCATTACAAGCTGGGCTGAGTGTTAAAAGATAACCTCAATACAGAGCCTTCAATTTTTTTTTAAAAGCAAAAACAACAAACCCTAGGGAAGGGGGAGAATATGACTTCCAGAGTTAACACATCAAAATGTTCAAATGGCCAAACTTCACCAAGAAATCTCAAGGCATACAAAGAAACAGAAGGAGGTGACCCATTCAAAGGAACAAAATAGAGTGGCAGAAACTAGCCCTGAGGAAGCACAGACATTGGGAAAACTATATAAAGATATTAAGTCATCTTGTATGAATGATATACTTCAATAAATTGTTTTAAAAAAAGATATTAAGTCAACTCTTCTAATAAGTTCAATGAGCTGGAGGAAAACTTGGGCAAAGAACTAAAGGAAATCAGGAAAACAATGTGTGAAAAATAAGTAGAATTAGATATTTTTTAAAAAGAACCAAATAGAAATTCTGGAGCTAAAAAGTACAATGGCTGAAATTTAAAAAAATCATTGGAGGGGTCCAATAGCCAACTGGAACATGCAGAAGAGAGAATCAATGAACTTGAAGATAAGATCATTGAAATTATTCAATCTAAGGAGCAGACAGAAAAAAGAATGAAAAAGTGAGTAAAGCCTAAGGGAACTGTGTGACAACATGAAGTGTACCAACACATTATCATAATCCCAGAAAGAGAAGAGGAAAAAAAAAAAAAAGAAAGAAAGAAAAAAAACAACAACAGAAAGGGGCAGAGAAAATATTTGAAGATATAATGGCCAAAAACTTCCCAAATTTGTAAAAAGACAGGGACATACATGTATAGAAGCTCAATGAATGTCAAATAAGATAAGCTCAAAGAGATCCACACTGAGAAACATTACTCTAAAATTGTCAAAGGCAAAAGACAGAATCCTAAAACAGCAAGAGAGAAGCAACTCATCATACACAAGGGATCCTCAATAAATTAATCACTGATTCCTCATCAGAAACCATGGAGGCCAGAATGCAATGGAATAACATGCTTAAAGTGGTGGAAAAATGTCCATCAAGAATTCTATATCCAGCAAAACTGTCCTTCACAAATGAGGAGGAAATGTAGTTATCATGATGGGAGTGTAAGATCTCCCAGGAAAGTTTCCTCTTAGAGACAACTAAGTAAATGGACAGATTCCATTCACATGGAACTGTGGAGAATGGTAAAGACGGAGGAAAAACTCCACAAATGCTGAATTGAACAAGAAAAAAACACCAAAAAGAAGATAGGAGATCTGTTACTTGGACCTGCTTCTAAACCCCACTCCCACAGTCCTGTGCAGTTTAAGAGTCACACTCTGCCCTAAGTAACTCCTGTCATGACCATTGACCACAGAGCCACCCACAGCAGGACACAGAATCCCATACACATTAGCCTTGGGGACCCAAGGTGACATAGACCCAACATGTGGCCCTAGCAGTTGGTGCATGTATGTATATAAAGCAGCCCCAAGGAAACAAGAGCAAAACTTGGTGGAACTGTTCACTAGTGGTGCACACTTCAAACCTGGTCTCTAATTTCTGGCACACCTAAATGAAAAAAAAATGGAGGTTTTTGAACACTGAAACCAAATTACTCCCTGGGGCAAGATAAACTAACAAGGAAGTTACTGGAGGCAGAAAAGCTGCACAGAAAAAGAGGAAAACTGAACCACTGTAAAGCATGGTAAACACAGGACTGAAAGCTGTAGTGAAAAGGAAGCCCTGAACATGGGAAAGCAGTTGAGCAAATAATAGTCACTGCAGAGGAAAATTTGCATAAAACCAACAGAACAGTCCCAGACTTCCAGAGGAGGAACAGAAGAAGGAAATCTCCTGGAGGTGAAAGTCACATATAATAGGGTAATCTTAAAAGTTGCAGTGCATGCCCAAAGCAAGAGAAAGATGCAGAAGACCTGAGAAAATTTGCTAAACTCAGGCTACTTTAAAGGGTCAGCATATTCTGGACTGAGTGTTGAAGAAGAATCTTAAGACACAGTAAATCTACAATATAACCCTAGGCAAGAGAGAGAAACTGACTTCTAGAGTAGCACATCAAAATAGAATATCAAAATAATCAAATGCCCAGCAAAAGATCACATGCCATACAGAGAAACAGGAAGATATGGCTCATTCAAAGGAAGAAATCAAAACTTCAGAAGAAACCCAGGCAATGCAACAATTAAGTAAAGCAGTTACAACAAATAGGAATCAATTCAAAGTGTTAAAGGAAAATATGGATAGAAATAAACTAAATATGGATTTGGAGTTAAAAGATATTAAGAAGACAATGTGTGAACAAAAAGAAGAATTAGAAAGCCTAAAAATGAGTATAAAAGAACTTATGG